>JAUCBJ010004847.1:0-70229 GCA_032718475.1 Nemertoderma westbladi | reverse complement strand
AAGAAACTAAACATTTACAAATAACTAAACAAGTTAATAAGTTTTACTAAGTTAAACAAGTGTGATGTTAGATTTAACAAGTAAGTTAAGTTTTTTACTAAGTTAAGTAAGTGATAACTAAAGGCCAAATCGCACCTTTTATAGTAAATTTGGTTTGTGGAATAGAATTCTATACATTCTACGACATTCTTAGAAACCGCATTGGTCCAATAAATTATTAAACACAAGATGTAATCACCTCATTGGTCCAGCTAATCATAATCTGAATGTGTACGCACAGCATTGGTTCAACTACTATAAATCCCGATAGGTGGTATATTTAAATTCGAAATAAACCACGACAAAAATACAAATTCTCTAAGTGGGATTCGAACTCTAAACCTAATATATACACGACCTCCAACGTACTAACATACTGGGCTATTGGACCATTCGATGTATCTCTGTAAAAATAGGTTAGATATTACAAATGCATAGTATTTTAAGTTGAATTTTAATGTAATTTTTTATACAAACTAAGCTACAAATTAATACTTAAATAAAATAATTCCACAGTTAAGAAACAAAATATAACAACTTTGTACATGAATATTAGCATAGCACAATCCTTACATATGTACTGACCGGTATATGATTTCCATTAATAACAACATCATAAACAGTTCATAATAAAATAACTAAAATATAAATAAAAATAATTTAATTTATTCACCACCACACATAACGAAACAACTGTATTTTATACAAAACGAAACATTCACTAATAATGCAAAATATAAATATACATTAATATTCATTAAAAAGAAAATAGCACATTTCCGGTGTCTTTATGTGCTATTTTCTTTTTTGTTTTTGTTTTTGTCTTCGGTTTTCTGTTTCTTGTTCTTTTCTTAATCTGTAAAAATTCCCCGGCAACCCGTCACTTTAATCAATATGTAGACAACTATCACTATGTGATATTCTACCTAACCATGCGCTTTAAGCAGTCACCTTATAATCCTATGTAACCTACCTAATCCAATTATACCATTCAGTATATAGACACATGACCAGACCACTACTGGGATTTCCCTTCCCTACCAGCTTCTCCCAACCTAATAACCCAACCTTCAACCCTATATTTGTACTTTAGATTGACAGCTTACAACTAACTCGGTGTATTTTCCCTATCACAATTACCGTACATTACACAGTACACCACAACCCTTAATACAACAACCTTTTTTACGGGGTCGGCGCCCCCCCCCCCCCCCGCCCCCTCTAATTTTTTTCAAATTTCAATAAAATGCTACGAAATTCGGTATGATGATAGATCGACACCTTTTCTTACTGCTGGCCTGGTCGGATTTTCCAATTTCTCAGTTATTTCCATACAACAATCCCTTAAAAAATGTATATTTAACAATGTTTAACCACCTCTGTAGACATTATTATTCGTCTTTGGAATGTAATCTGGATATCAATAGAACCGCCTTCATCTGCAGATTCCGAATCAGAAAACCGTTTTAAATTTAACCAAGAAGTGGTTAAGATATTATCAAAATACTAAGGTGCATATTTTGAGGTAAATCGCTATAATTCTGATGTTTTTTTTGTCTTTATTCTAGAATATTAATCATTCATTTTGTTTATTTATGAATACTACTACCAGAACATTTTGTTTATTTATGAATAGCTACGTAATAGTATAATTAAAGAGGTATTTAAATACATTTATTCTATTAAATTGAATATACTATAGTTCACCAAACTCAACCAATAAATGACAATAAGTAGACCGGGATATACAATATTAAATAATAGTCTTGCCCATTCCCCCCAATGAACGACAACAATAGCAAACCCCCTCCTCCCCTAGTACATGTCCTAGTCTATCCACCGGATCCCCGCCCCATCCCCAAACCCGAGACCCCACCAAGGCCTCCTCCCACCCCTCAGGCACAAAGAGGTCGTCTGAAGGAGACCGAACTGCAGCCGTCGTCGCCTCACCGCACCAAGCACCACCCCCAACTCACGCTGCCTCATCCCAACCTGCTTAGACTGAAGAGTCTCAGCAAGGTGCCAGATGAAGACCACCGCCTTCGCACCCCGCACTCCATCAGTGGAACACACGAGTGGTGTGAAGTGCATCCTGTGTGTTTTGCAGGCCTCCTGGTAGTGGACGCGTTTGACCCGCTCCCTCTGGGCGAGTAAGGTCTCAGTGGAGCTATTGGAGCAAATGTAGGAAGTGGTGTCAAGATTTATAATCAAGACATCAGAAGATGCCACAACCTGGTTCACCCAAACACCTCGTGAGACCAGATCAGCCCTCACCCCCTCGACCACATGCCCCTGGGAGTCCAGGTGACATCCCTTTCGACATTGTTCGAACTGAAGGCCTCCGCCAGTAGGTCACCCAAGACGTCCCGGGATCTCATTTGGCGACGAATGACCAGCCCCCCGACCTTGCAGCTGAGGGCGTGTGCCATATCAAATGGCTCGCCACAGCCCTCGCAGTTAGTGGGAAGGTCAGTGGGTGCGATGCCGTACCGCAGAGTGGTGCACCCGTATCCGCCCATTGCCAGGCCATTACCAGCGATAGAGGTTCTTTCGAATGTTGCCACGCAGTTTCCTCAGACTGCACACTCAGCAATGAGTTGATGTTTGCAGGGTGAGTGGGACTATGTCCTCTGAGCGTGTAACCCAGAAGAAGCCAAACTCACCCCCATCTTGACAGTCATTGTCGACCTCTACTTACCAGCACTATTAGGGACTACTCCTGGACCAACACTCGAGCCCCTTCTCCTTCTCCCAGTCCGTCATGGTGGGTGGGTATCCGGGATCCCATCATGCAATCTGGACCCATCCACCTCGCATCGATTTCCAGCACAGCGAAGGTAGTGGACACTATTAAGACTGGTGCACATTGCGATTCACATTGCAGACCACACCGCCTTCCTCAAGGCGGCCCTCACTGACTGCTGACAGGCACAAGACACCACCTTCAAAGCCACCTTCGAGTCCTCCCTGGCTGCACTCCCTTCGGAATGGCGTCGAACTGTTAACCGGACCTCACAGTATAAGACTGGTGGATGGCTCTTGGCCCAACCATCATAAATAGACCACACCAACCTAGATCCGCAGTCATTCCGTGATAACCTCACCCGGCGGTACAGCCTCGCACCCACTGACCTTCCCACTAACTGCGATGGCTGTGGCGAGCCATTTGATATGGCACACGCCCTCAGCTGCAAGGTTGGGGGGCTGGTCATTCGTCGCCACAATGAGATCCCGGGACGTCTTGGGAGACCTACTGGCGGAGGTATACCAGCACTGGCAGCAGTGTGGCATCAGCGCAGATTTCGGAGATGGTATAGAAGTCAGCATCTTTGTGGTTGTTGGAGCCAGAGTAGAAGTCAGCATCGTCATGGATGTCAGAGCCGGAGTCAAAGTCAGTGGCATCACGGATGTCAGAGCTGGAGTAGAAGTTGGCGTCATTGCGTTTGGTGGAGCCGGGGTAGAAGTTGGATATGTCAGGAGGACGGAATGGAAGATGTCAGCGTTGTCACGGATGTCGGAGTAGAAGTAATTGTTTAATAAACTAATGTCGAATCACCTGGCACATTACGAAGGGCCCAAATCAGTGGTAGAGTGGTGCACCCGTATCCGCCCATTGCCAGTGGGCGGGATAGGGTTACCCCTAACAGAAGAAAGAACAAGAAGAAGACCAGAAGTATGGTATACCAAAACAAACTATTAACAACCAAGCTCGGAAACAACATATTGGATAACATGGTAGACAAACTGCCCTTAAACCGGATGAAAAAAAAAACCATGGTTAATACTATTTGTCTAATTAGTGACTGGGGTTATCCCCTAGATTCTATCTATGGATTTGCGTTTGATTGTTAAAGGATATTTAGATAGGGCAGGGGTAATGGTACCCCTATAGGTGTAATTATAGTAGGTCAAGATTCTACCTCAATAGGTAGTATCTATTGGTGATGAAGACTGTGAGGCAGTCCTGATGATAGACGCAACCAACGCATTTAATTTGCTTAACCGTTCTATTGCATTGCATAATGTCCAGATTATCTGCCCTGCACTCTCAACATATATTATTACCACTTACCGAAAGAAGATTCGCCTGTTTTGTGGTACCCTAGAGATAGAATCTAGTGAGGGTACAACACAGGGCGACCCGGCAGCTTTTCCTTGGCATGCCTTGTCACTCTCTCCCCTCATCTATAATAGCAGCAACAAGATAACATCCGCCTGGTTTGCAGATGACAGTAATGGGGCTGGTAAATTGTTAGAGCTTCGTCTTTGTTGGAACTACATCTCCATGCTTGGTCCTGGAATTGGGTATCATCCAAATGTGGATAAATCTTGGTTGGTTGTTAAACCTGAATTAATGGATTCGGCAAAGGAGATATTTGAGGGAGTTGATGTAAGCATCACTGATCAGGGCCAGCGCCTTCTCGGATGTGCTATAGGTACAGGTGGCTATATTGAAGCATACACCAAAGCTAAGATTTCAGATTGGTGTACTTTGGTTGATCGTCTCTCTGAGTATCTGAGGTTACAGCCTCTTTCTGGTAAAGTTTTATCTCCTATGACTGCAAACAGGTCAAATGAGGCCCGCCTAGATATTGTAGCACGAGAACTATGGACACGTCATTCAAAAACATTCTTTGATGTTCGAATATTCCTCCCTAATGCACCTTCATACAAAGATGCCTCTCTTCCAGTACTATTTAAATCCCATGAGAATGAGAAACGCCGACAATATAACGATCGCATCATCAATGTAGAAAGAGCTTCTTTCACTCCTCTAGTCTTCACTTCAGGGGGTGCCGCTAGCTCAGAATGTAGCCGCTTTCTAAAGCAACTGTCTCTACTGCTGGCAGAGAAGCGCAACTCTACATATCCGGCAGTAGCTCACTGGTTGCGTTGTAGACTGTCGTTCAGCCTGGTGAGATCTGCAGGAATGTGCCTCAGGGGATATCGATCTCCATGGCGTCAACCTCTTGTCTCTACTGATGATCCATGGCTTGTTCCTTAAATGCCCCCCCACCCCCACTTTTGGAACTCAATATATATTGAAGAATATGCGTCCTTCTGGAATGGATATCCTACTAAAGAAAAGCTGGACACTGTTATAACTTATATAACGTATATATGTCTTATATTATAATTTATGTATTAATTTCGTATATATTTAATTAAGATATCACCATTATTCTCTAGTTACATGGTAGTACTCTTTGTGCCTAATTCTAAAAATCTTAATGTGCATTGCCAACCTAAAAAGTAGTCGAAATTTATTATTAACACAAATTGCACTGAAAACAACACAAATAAATAAATCATATGGTCCTACAGCTTCAACCCTTCCTAGTATTCTTACACAGCGTTATGGGAACGACACGCTCCAGTTATACAGAAGGTTTGAGCATCTTTCCATCAAGACACGGAAGCTCCAATGCGACCTAGATTTTCTGAATCTATGCAAAGACAACAATGTTGTACCCTGATTCCTACAGTTTAAGGTATCGAACCGAAACCTCCAATCATCTAGGTACTACCGGAAATCACAAACCCACTTCCTCCTCACCGAGATTAAGTGTAAACATAGAGAGATTCTAAAATTTTCGGATTTACTACTGAACACGGCTACTAGTCTACGAGGTTCCACATGGTGGATTGACTTTGTACATTTAGAACATTTAGTAGATAAACGGTTACGGGTATTAGACAAAGGTTAGTCTCAAAGGTTGACCAATAAACTGGCCCATTTGCACATCTCTCCCTTGATCCAAACAAGGTAGTTCTCAATCTCTCTTCCTATCGTTTAACGGAAGTTGAGAGAGACGCTCTCGCGAAAGGTTTAAGGTTCTCACTCCCCCCCCCCCCCCCCCCCCCCCGGTAAACTTAATCCTCAGGATTACCAGACCCCTTTTGAACGACTCTATTGGAAAGTTAACCAGGATCCTATTTATGATAAATGGTGAATTCTTTAGGACTAGACTTAAAGACATTGCTCTATCGGGTTGCTTCGGATACTTACCAAATGACCACACACTATCGAAAGTTGAACTTCAGGCACTTAAAAGACTCAGTAGAAATCCACGGCTTGTTATCACCAAACAGGATAAAGGGAACGGAGTCGTTATTCTTAATCAAGAGGATTATGTGGTCAAGATGGACTCCGTCTTGGCAGATTGGAATAAATTCGAAGAATTGGCGATCAAACTGGACGACTGGCTTAAGACTACTATTTGCAGGATCTAATTAAACGTTACCTTAACAAAATACACAAACTTGGACTGATTGATAAATCCACCCATTTTCGCCTCGCACCGACCGGCTGCCAACCAGCTATTCTGTATGGGCTTCCAAAGATCCACAATAATGCAAAGTTATTGTCGCCTTATGTATCCACCATATCTAACAGTGAATTTTCACTTTCAGACACTTTCTCATTTGTAGATGATATTAGTAAACTAGATTTTAAGAACAAAGTACATTGTTGTAGTTTCGATATTACATCGCTCAACACCAATATTCCACTTAACGAATCCATTGATATTGTGATTAACAAACTATTTCCAGTGTTCCTAACACACCCCAACTACCCACGGATTTTGAAGTGGGCGGACTCATAAAGGAACATTTTAGAACTTTATTAAGAATGTGTATAATAGATAATCGGTTTGTTTTTAATGAAAAACTATATAAACAAATTGATGGCGTCGCCATGGGGTCCCCGTTGAGTGCAGATATAGCCAAAGCTTTTCTTTCTTTCCACGAAAAGCAATGGCTGCATAATTTGCCCATCTCACTTTAAACCATTACTTTACCGGAGGTATATGGATGACACTTTTCTAATTTTCGAAAATAAACTCCAATCTGAACAATTTTTGAACTACTTAAACAACAAACATCGCAATATTTTCTTCACCGCGGAACATGAAATAGATTCAATCAACTCTTGCATTCCTAGATGTTAAAGTGACCCAACTCGAAGATTTTCAGTTTATTACTTCAGTTTACCGTAAACCCACCTTTACCGGCTTGTATACTTCCTTTTCCAGTTTTATCCCGTTTAAATATAAATTTTATTATACATTATACGCGTTTCATTATATACTGGCAAGAGAATTAAACCACCCACAGACTCTAGGATTTTCGACCATTCCCTAATGGAAGACCACCCACTTAGCAAAAGTGATTTTAAAATATTAAATTCTCAAATAACTTCCAATCCAATAATTTGGATTTGTGTATTAAAGAATCTCTACTTATTAAGGAATATAGACCCACCCTGAACATGAACACCCACCTATCCTCCATTAAATTACTATTATTCTAATTTTTATACAGTACATTTACACCCCCCCCCCCCCCTGCCCTACCGGTTCGGTTAAATTGTGCTCTCACGTGCTGACTGCATGACTGCTGTATTGTTACTTCTGTACTTTTTTTGTTCTGTTTTTGTTTTCTATGTTTCTATGTATGTAGTGTGCTTGACTTATACTGTATATTTCTAGGTCTTATTTCTGTATTTAGTGCTGCATTTAATTTAGTGTTACTGACGATGAAAATGTATTGATTCGAAACGTTTATACTATGAAACTTAAGATTTTTTCGCTGTTTGCCCTCTTCCTAATTGTCCTACAGTTTACACTTGTTTTGTTCACAGATTGTCAGTGTGCTGATGCTGTATGTACTCGTTTAATGTTTGTCACATCTTTGTCACTCCCTATGGAAAAGTTTCATTTTCTGCGCCAGGTGCTGTGCCCAGTGCAAAAAATCACACGCTAGCTCAGTGCAAAAGCTACGCTGGCTTTCGCGCCACATGCAGGGGTCCCTATCATTGACATTGCTGCGCCAGCGCAGCACATCTCTGTGCCGGCCTACATGCCGTACATGTAAAACTTTTAAATAGGGATTGGCCGGTTGGGGTGGCACATTTTTGAAGTATGCTGGTATGGGTGGCAAACTTTCTATCCTAACCAATTTTTCTTTTTGCTGTTCTGTAAAAATTCCTCCAGAAATAAACATGCATATACTATATTGCTTTTATAATAGACCTACATACAGACAGGATATCGATCACCCTATAATCAGGGTTAGTACAATAGCAGAAAGAAAAATGTCCCTAAACCAATGTTATACATTATCTAATTCACATACAATTAAACAAAAGGAATCGATGTGATACAATTAAACATAAAAGAAATCGATGTGAGTTATCAGTTTTTCTACACTCCTCTGCAATACTTGCCATATATTGAAAAGTTGTCTGGAAGTGTTTCCTTACAGAAGGATGACAAAAAAAACTGCAATAATCATTGGAACATCTTTGCTTGAGCCATTTGCAGGGATTGTTGTGGTAGTTGTTGTAGTTGTGCTTGAATTAACCATTGTGGTTGTAGTGGCATCTTTCATCCACACTTTGAGTGGGCAATCAATTACTGTACAACATTGGTTTTGACACACATCGGTTACTTTGGTCAAACCAACTTTTAGGCTATTAGTGATATCATTTAGTGCAACCAACACTTCATTATCGAAGCCCTCAAACCCCTTAGCTATGAGCTCAGCGCATTCGTGTTCTGTTAGAGGAGAACATGTATCCTTTTCCCGGTAACAACTGTGTTGAGCAGCTATCGCAACAAGCTCAACATTCTCGCTGTTACGAGCTGTTACCACACGTAAATAAGTGCCACACTCATAACATTCTTTAGCTGACATCCGTGGTTCGGTTAATGTGAAATGGCCAGGAATAAACTCCCAGTTGCCTTCGTTTCCCAAGCGGTCGACTTTTGATTTGTATTCTTTGGCTAATTCTTCATCAGCAGAAATGAATGTGGTATTTGTTGCCTCCAAACATGAAAGGAGCTGGGACCAACAGTTGGTCATATGTAATGATATGTAAAAGAAATTGATTATTCTCATCTTTGTTCATTCCTATGCTCCTGAACAGAACATGGTACTGATATTTTTTGAAATATTAGCATTCAAACTGTAAACTCAATACTGGTATATAGATTAATTCACATTTGAGAAGTTGTACATTACGATACATACACACGATGATTATATTAAATGATGGGAGTCAGAAATACATTCGATTATAATAAAAATTATGATAGTCTAAAAACACTCTTGTGTTATAAAAATTGTATTTATTTATTATTGCCGTATCGTATTCATTACATATATTATTCCATAATTATATTGGAAGTAAATAATAATGCAACATTAATACATACCAACTTCTGTACCTAAAAGCAAAAAACAATAAATTACCAAAACAAAAAAAACAACCAAACAGGCTGACCCGACCATAATTACTATTTTTTACATTTACATGTTTATTAAACACAAAAATACGCCCCAGACAATGCGAAAAATGCGACGCCCTATTTTTGAAATTGTCAAAAACATTATTATGATCCTATCCTGTGTCGAATGAATTTATTAATGAGGATTTCAAATCTTCAAGCATTTTTCTCATCTTTTCTCAAACTCGAGTTATTTCACTCTCAGACTGAGAAGGAATTGGTACAGCATACTGCAGTAGAACTTTGGGATTTCCAGTTAGGTTTAGATTAGGTTTAAACCTATGTCTTGTACCTTGGTTTGATATGCTGATATGTAGTCTGACCCTGACAGCAGAAATCCAGTTAATCTGAATTGTGGGCCATGAATTGAATTCAGCCAGTAGTGGGTGGGAATTTATTTATGTTTCCTATTTGGGACGGTACATTGCTGTCTAGCTCAGTACAGTAAACTTCTGGCTAGCAGATGTCCTCATCAGATAGGTTAGTCCACGCGTTCATAACAAGCAGGATTGATTACTCAAATGTGGTTCTCAAAACATCCACAAAGTCAGTTCTGAAACGTTTAAAGTCAATACAAAACAGTGCGGCCCGATTGGTTACTTATTCTCCGCGATATCTAATCATAAATGGAAAATACGAGTATACATCAGTAACTGCATTGTTAAGATCGCTCGACTGGCTACCTGTTGAGTCTGGTATTGATTACAAAATCGCCTGCATAACATAACGTTCAGAAGTCTATTTGGTACAGCTCCCTCCTACCTGTGTAATGAGATCGCACCGAGTGAGGACTCTCGCTCTACGATCCAACCGTCTGATGAAGCTTTATACGCCACTGGTTACGAACACTCAGGCGTCTAAGGCCTTCTTCTATGTTTCTGCTCCTAAACTATGGAACCAATTACCATCATTTATGCAATCCAGCGAAAAAGTTGTCATACGATCAGTTTAAAAATAGCCTTATAACTTTCTTATTTACCGGTAAAGATAATTAGTGCGGTGGCTGCAGGCGCCCTGATAAGAATGTAAATATTCCCTAAGGGCGCCTGCAACACCAAATCTAAATATTCTTTATTATTATTGTTAAGGACTAATGATGTGAATTTGCCTGTTAGAGATTCTGCAGTGTTCTACAGCAAGGAAGTGCCGGTGCTACAACGCGGATTTTGGTGTGGCAATGCAGCTGTAGGACTCAGCATCACCCTAAACAGCGAAGGAAGGTGTGGCTGCTCCTCCAGAGGGCAGTACAAAGGATTAAAGCTCATCTATCCCATCATAGTAGACATGTACCAAACAGAAAGAGTCCCACAAGAAATGAAAACAAATAAGTTGGTGCCAGTTCCCAAGAAGGGCAACCTAACACTCTATGGTTCTTTTCGGGGAATCTCATTGATCTCGATTGCTGCAAAGCTATACAATAGGATTCTATTAAATCGCATCAGGGATCCCATTGAGAGACTGCTCCGTGGAAATCAGAACGGGTTCCGTAAAGGTCGTGGGACCATGGAGCCCATTTTGGCACTTAGAAGGATAATTGAAGAATTATCAAAAAAGAAAGACAGGCATCTGGCTGTTATCTTTGTTGACTTCTTCAAGGCCTTTGATTCAGTCTCTCGTTCACGTATGTTCAGCATACTTTCATTATATGGGATTCCTGATGAAATTATTGCAGCAATCAGATCAGTATACGATGGTTCAACAACATTTGTGTCTACTGTTGACGGTGACACAGAACCATTTGAAGTGTTATGGGGCGTCCTCCAAGGAGACACACTTGCACCATTCTTGTTCATTATTATGGTTGACTATGTTCTACGCATGTCCTTAGATCATCATAATGATGATGGGGTGATGATAACTCCACCTACTGGCTCCAGAAGTCGAGGAAATCCTGCCAAGTACCTAACTGATCTAGACTTTGCTGATGACTTAGGAGTACTCTCAGAATCATTAGAGGGAGCCCAACGGCTCCTCAGCTCATTAGAACATGCTGTTTCTAGTGTTGGTCTTTTTATTAACTCCAGAAAGACCAAAATTTTGACAGTTAACTTTGAAAGTCCTCAGCAAGTCTGTGATCGGATGAGCATAAGCTCAAAGGATGGTATGATTGAGCATGTGGACGACTTCTGTTACCTGGGATCATGGATCCGGAAGTCAGGTGAGGACCTTCGAATACGTAAGGGAAAGGCATGGGCAGCCTTGAATAGGCTTTCCAGGATTTGGAAGTCACCCAGAATTAATCGGAAACTTAAGGTCCGATTATTTAGAGCAGCAGTAGTTCCAGTACTCCTCTATGGGAGTCCATGCTGGGCTCTAACTGCAGAGGACACCAAATCTCTGGATGGCACATTCACAAGAATGCTAAGCCAGGTTCATTGTGTCAAGTACAATGCACACATCTCCAACCAGACACTATATAACATTGGAGGTGTCTCATTGGTTCCCCCAAGCTTGACACTAGAACAAAATCGCTTTGCAGGACATTGCTTTCGCCGTGAGGACCAGCCAGTGCATAATCTTGTACTTTGGCAGCCTCATGGAGTGAATAAGCATGGTGGACAGCCCATGACTTTCTTGAGACGCATCTTAAAGGACACTGGCCTTGAAGATGCGGATGATCTAGCAAATGTCATGGGTGATAGGGAGTTGTGGCGGTGCAATTTTGTTGACAAGCCGGCACAGCATTCTTAAAAATGCAGCTGCATTGCAGCATGCCGATCCTAGTAGTAGTACCAAGGATTAGGCCAAGCCAAAGCTGATTCAACTGTACATGGGGTGTTGAGATGCATTGGCGATGGCAAACAATCGCCAATGCAGTTTTTACTTATTCAAGTTTTTATTTTTATTTTTTTTTTATTATTTTTTTTTTATATTTTATTGAAGTTTTTTTTCCTTTTGCAAAGGAAACTTCGACCACTTTTTTTTATTTCAGTATATTACACCATTTTTAAAAAAAAACGTGGATTTTTTAATTTTTTTAAATACTTTGAATTTTTCTTTACCAAATTGCCGATTATGCCAATAGAAAATACAAAAAGTCCTTGAAGAATATGATGAAAATTAACATGTTGGTTCCAAAAAATGTGGTATCGAAAAATAAAAATTGAAAATAACGGAGGAGTAGTCTCTTTAGCGAAATTTTTTTAAATCTCATACCATCCGCAGGGGGGCGCCAAAAATAATTTTTCACATTTTTATTTTCTTTAGTTTATTCTCTTTTCGATGGTATATCGTTTTCTATTTTTCAAAACATATTGGAGATATAAATAAATTAAAAAAACACCAGGGGGTTAACCACCCCCTAAAACAAGTGGTACCAAGTGGTTTAGCATATATTCCATATTGCTGCTCCATGACTATATTCTAAATAAACGAAAAATAATGGAAAATCCCTAAAACCTATACCCTATTTTCCATAATATTAATAATGATATCAACTATACGATTTTATTCCAAAATTGTAACATTATTCAACGCCGTTAGTATTAACAGCGAGATGTTATTTAGCACTTTACAACTTTAGAGGATATTACAGTATTGTATTGGCCTGTACATTTAGTAATGTTATTAGTTAAGTAATGTCCCCTTAGTGGACAGGACATTACAACACGCCGCCATGGTTATCACATAAACAATAGGTGGTATTTCCTATTAATGGCCTGACAGCCAGATAGCTATTAATAACCAGTAGCTATAAACGATTAACGTGGCTCCAAAAGCCACCATAAATATAAGCTAACTTATTTATAAACTAATTTATGTCATTTTTACATTTATTTATACAGCAACTAATATAATTTGTGCAGTTTCTATCACTTATAATATATATATATATATATACAATCATTCCGTACGATTTTAGAATAGAACTACATACATACTTGTTGCCAAGTACTTTACAGTGGCTTTATTTTCACTCACTCTAATGTTCGTTCGTGTAACAAAGCACTCGGATTATCACACTGTAAAGTGCTTCTTTACACACAATTATGTAAATAGTAATAAACAAAATTTGAATCAAAACTTTACATAAGTGCTGTAAAATAATCTGATATAATTCGATATCACAGTGTATGTACGTACATACAGTGTAAACTCCGTATGATCCCACCGAATAAATAGCATAACAAATTTTTAGGTAACTTATATCATGAGAACTGCTTGCATTAATTCTTAGTAACAGCTTAATTACGAGCGAGCGCAACTCTATGAAGGAATATATTCCATCACAGCATGTTAAGTTCGATAATTTACATTCCACAGTGAGCTCAAGCAGACCCAGCCTGCATGATAATATAGTAACATTAAACTTGGACAGTACATATACCAGAATGTTGGATATGCCAAACATATAAGCAATATGGATCTACTGTATACATATACTGTAGAGTGACACATCATTAATTCCAACCACTAGGATGCAATCCCACTGCTAAAACCTAGCTCCTCTCATCGCCAGGGAAGATTCACCTATTCACTATCATGTGCTATGGTCTGGTCAATGGCCAGTCAATTTCTTTACTCCCCCTGCTCCGCATGACACTATAGGAATGAGAGAACATGGTCTTAATACGAGTCTTTGGCTGACATTCATTGAGAGGTCTACCGTCATTGCTCCATAGGCCTAGGGCTCCAATCACGACATGCCAATATTACGTTTTATTTCAGATAATATTTCTGTTCTATATCATACACACAAATGTTTGGGTTCCCTTCGCTATGCTGACAACCTACAGCTGATTAGCGTTATTACTAATTACAGAGCCCTCGCTCTTGACTCATTCATTGTTTTGGTTTTTCAGATTTTATTCAAAATCCTTTACTTAGGCCTATTTTATATTTTAAAATATTTTTAATTATAATAATCGCAAATAATTTCAGTAAAATGGCAATAACAAAATAATTTCGGTAATGAGTAAAAATTTGCATGTTTATGAAGAAATATATTAATATATGAAATAAATAATTTAATAATTGAAATGAAATAAGGTGGATTGTGCTAAAAAAATAATAAATTGAAATATATTAAAAAAGATACTACTCAATGATATCATAGATACCCGCAGAAGATGAAATCGATACCATCTCTCTGAAATGATGATTTCTGGATCTAGGATTATGATATACAAATCGTTATCCTTCTTAATTCTCATATTCTCACCCTCCTTGAATATCAGGTTGCTGTTGCTGTATAGGAATTTAGAAGGATCCGAGACGAAATGCCATGTCACCTTATCACCTTCCCCTTGTGCCATGCCAAGTAAGAATGGTGGTTATATAATATGGTCATTGAGGAGAACTGCACACTTCTTTATGAGTTATACTGAGCAATGTCAAAGACAAAAGGATCAGCATAAAACATATTTAAATTACGAATGTTAGTGTTTAAGTCTGCCTTAATAGTAATACTGACAACGCTGAGGTAGGGCATGTTTAAAGGTAATGGGGATGCAAACTCATGATCATTGCTTCGATATCATTATCTTCACCAAAACTTATGAACATTCGACTCAACATTTCGTAAAACTCAGACTTTGGCATCGAGTTCTTATGTATATTGATGATTTTGTTTATGAGAACATATGTTCCATCTTCAGATATGGCCTCTAATCTTGCCTTTGTGCATTCAATATCTTCAATCTCTTGATTCGAAGCTAAATGCTCATTCCCGACACCTATGAATCGCTTTAGTCTTGATATAGAAACAATGCATTCATATGCATTAAGGAAGGTGTTGGTTATAGTCAAAGGTGTGGCATTAACATCATACTATCGGGATCTATAGTTCTAGGTAATTTGAAGGCGCCCCTTAGCAATACATATCTGGACTGCATACTTGCTTCCATCGACTTCTGAGCAGCTGCATTGATGTGAATTTTTATGATTGATACCATATGTGTCATCACTGTTGGATATGATTTCCCAATAGTTCCTGAATATCGGTACTATACTACTAGGATCGGCATGCTGCATTGCAGCAGCTTTGCTAGATCATCCGCATCTTCAAGGCCAGTGTCCTTTTAAGATGCGTCTCTAGAATGTCATGGGCTGTCCACCATGCTTATTCACTCCATGAGGCTGCCAAAGCACAAGATTATGCACTGGCTGGTCCTCACGGCGAAAGCAATGTCGTGCAAAGCGGAGGCGACTTTGTTCTAGTTTCAAGCTTGGGGGAACCAATGAGACACCTCCAATGTTATATAGTGTCTGGTTGGAGATGTATGCATTGTACTTGACACAATGAACCCGGCGTAGCATTCTTGTGAATGTGCCATCCAGAGATTTGGTCATTGATCATTTGATCATTGAGGAGCTTTTCAAAGTGGGCCTTCCAACCATAGAGGCGAACGGCTGGTGATTCAGCCTTAACCTTGGTGGTTGGTTGGCTTTTCCACCCAGTAAGCAAGTTGATCGATTTCCATGCATGGGGTGATTGCCTGCTGTCATCAGCATCAGTGATGGCATCAACCTGTTGGTTTATTAGCGCCTGTAGATTAACAGAGTATTGCCTGTTCAGGGACCTAGATGCAGCCTTAACTGCATTCTTGGCCGCTGTAGTCTGTGCTCTAGTCGGGACTCTTTCTGTGCCTTATAGAGGTTATTTCGGCACTTCTGAATTTTGTTGTCAGTCCAGGGGGCCCTTTTCCTGTTTCGTGGGTATACAGGAACTGTTTCTGCAGCCTCATACCTGTTGCTCAGGTGTAGTGTGAAACTGGATCTCACTCACACTTGGCTGTTGCAACAGAGGACCAGTCATGCCGCAGCAAGGCAGATTTCGTTGTTCTGCTAGCACGCAGACTAAGTCTTACCTTGGCCACAATAAGGCGGTGATCACTGGAGAAGGGTCGAAGTGTAAATGCATTACCGTCTTGTATATAGCTCCTGTACTTGCTACGAAATAGAATATGGTCTATCTGGGACTTGTGACCACTGGGTCCATAGCTTTCCAGTTCGCTTCTTGAACTGGATTCCAACCGAAAACAATCCATTTCCAGAGATAAAATCCTGAAGATGGACGGAATTTCGGTTAACACTATTGCTATAGACCCAGGGCGATGTAGGTGATTGATGCAGATTTGCATTAAAGTCTCCCAGGAATGTTAAGAGTGCATGCTGATCCACCCCATCAGTAGCTGCTTGTAGCTTGTGGTAGAAATTTTCCTACAGGGGCAACACTAGTTGGAGAGTAGCACACAATCTGCACTATGGCAGGTACTATGGCTATCAGTTGTTCCACTGTGATATGATATTCAGAGGCATATACATGTATGTACACTATTAAGCAGTACACCCAAATTTGAGTGTCCACTGGCATATCTTCTCAATTGTACAAAATATGCATTCTTAGATTTGGAATGATGCAGGCCATAATCACGTGTTGTAGTCAGGTTTAAATTGGAGAGCTTAGCTAAAGCTTTAGCCACTGAAGTGGTTGCTGTGCAGTGATGTATTTTTGTGTGAACTGTGCATTGCTCTTAACATGAAATGAAAACTTGCTTGTAAAGGACTGGTGGATTCAATCTTTCCATTATATTATTTTCTAACTTATTCTTGTTTCTTTTATTGATGTCTTCATCGGTAAATGGCACAAAGCGAGGAACCGTTCCTGCTCAATGAGACATTTTAGCATGATTTTTAATATCTGTTATTATCTTTAAAATATGAGTATTGGTTGAAATAACTTGCTGCAGTAACGTTTTTCATGGTTGTCATTTGTGGTTGTCAGCAGAATTTATTTATAATATATTTTGCATATCAACATTGCCATTTCGCCTAGAAACATTAAAAGAGAATATAAAAAGTGTGCTAAAGCTGCTTCTGAAACCACATTTAGAGCTGCATGGACAAGAGATAACCGCATTCTAGCTCATGAAATATTACTGATATTTTTAGCTCTGTAAACTCTAAACATAAAATAAAATTAACACATTCGTGGGGCCATCGTGGGTCCTTCGCGCAGCACGAAGCTCAATTAACCAGACAGAGTACCGTTATGTCGGTCCTACCAATAATAACCACCGGTAGTCTTTAATTAACATATTAAACCGTAAACAGGCTGGAGGCTGCTAGGAGCGTGGTGGTGCAGTAGTGCTATGCTAGTTCAGTAGGCCTACCGGTAGTTCTGTAGTTGGCAATTGCTACCAGTCCGGTATTAGGGTGGCACTAATTCAGGACTGCGACCAGTACCGGTACTGCAATACATGGCTAATTACAGAATTAGGCCTAATCAGTATACCAGTATACGTCATACGTGATCTATAATCATGCGCTCCTGGCTGTATTGTTGAGGTTTGGGCATTGGAGACATGGTAAATTTCAAGGAATTATTTCCCAGTAGTAGATAGTAAGTTCACAAGGATAATTGGTTTGGCTTGCAGAGACCTGACCCACCTATTATAACAGCAACTGTAAAAGCTTTTGCGGCAAAATATATATTTTTTTGTGCAATTTGCTATCTACTTAAAACCTACTTAAAACCGGTAAAAATGCCATTAACATCAATGGTACACAAATTGAACAACACAAAGTTATCAAATTTCTAGGTGTCCTCATTGATGAAAGATTACCATGGAAATCGCACTACCAAAACATTCACATAAAACTAAGTAGAAACATAGGTATCCTGAACAAGTTAAAAATTTCGCAACACCACACGTTCTGACTACACCTACTGTACCATACTATAATAAACCCATACCTTCATTACTGTAATGCTATCTGGGCCTTCCAAGGTGGAAGCTCATATTCAATACCTTTACCAACCAACAATACTGCATCAAACCGGCCATACAAAAGAAAACGTAGGCATCATAATAGAGACAAACCGACAGCGACTATAGGAACTCTTCACCGTCTACAGCAAAGGGCCAAACAAATTGTAATATCTAGGGGCAACATCAACTTTAACCCACTAACAATACAGTTTTTACAATTTTTATAAAGGAAGTGGGATCTTTATGTTACAAATATACTCACAACATAATTCCCTCTGACTTGTTTCTATCACTACTAAGATTTACGACATCTATCCATGACCACCAGACACGAAACTCTACAAACAATAACTGCGACATTCCTCGCAAAAGACTGCAAATTGCAAAACAAGCAATCAGTGTACAAGCACCAACAGTATGGAATAATATCCCAATAGCCATACGCCAATCAGCAAGCTTCCTCTCATTCAAAAAAGAGCTTACAAATTTTCTTTCACTTTCCCAATCCTCAAAATCATGTTAAGGCCAAAAGAGACAAAATCCTCGCCAGTGTTTCTATTTCTAATTGTACAGTATGTGTGCCATACAGTAGTTTTTGTATTCTTTACTAGGCCTACTGTAGGATTTATATGTATGTTACTATATATGCTAATGTATGTTACTATATATGTCTGTATGTAGCTTTGTATGTGTAAATTAATGTGCATTTTCTATCCTTAGCTCTATATGATCGTATGTAAATGTTAAACTATGTGCACTTGGTGGCTGTAATAATGGGTCTACCGATCAGCTGCCATCTTCACAGAGTTTTACTGCACACTTACGTTTCATACTTTTCGTTTCATTAGTTCTCTATTTCAGTATTTGGTTTCATTTCCTGTACAGTATTATATTGGTCAATTGGTACTGTGCTGTATTTAGATAGGGTAGGGACTCACAGTACACTGCTGATGATGGAGCTGTGTTTCCCCGGGTACAGTGTTTAAATCCTGAAACCCTTTATTTTTATCAAATTTAGTATGTACACTTACCCCTTTCGTCGGACTAAAAGTCCTGTATTTTCTAATATATAGGATAGTTATTCGTGCAGTAAAGTGTTAATTTGTAGTTAGGATTCATTTTTGATAGGAGACTGGATCACATTGTTTCTATATATATATTTCGCCACTCAGGTTGTACTGTACCCATATTGTTTCTTATATATTTCTTGTGCAGTATGCCTCTTGTAGCCTATTGAAAGCTAGTTGCTTCCGTTACTCTAGTTCTGGGAGTTCCTATTGGGTGTCATTATTCTATCAGTGTTTTTTTTTTGGGGGGGGGGGGGTGTCTGTATGGTCTTTGGGTTGTTATTTACTGCTGTATTCATACCATTATATAACATATCTATTATTAGACTGTGCAATACAGCCATTACAGATTTATTTATTATGCAGGTTAGATATAGTAGTTCACTATTTGGTCACTATTCTCATTTGGGTTCATTCTTATTTTGGTTTCATGTATTTTATTTAGTTAGGCTTTAGTGAATCAGTTTTTGTGTTTCATCTATTTACTACCGGTCTGATTTGTTTAGTTCTCTATTTCAGTATTTGGTTTCATTTCCTGTATTATATTGGTCAATTGGTACTGTACTGTATTTAGATAGGGTAGGGACTCACAGTACACTTACACACAGTTATTAAAGTGTTTATTTGTAGTTAGGATTCATTTTTGATAGGAGACTGGATCACATTGTTTCTATATATTTATATATATATATATATATTGAGTGAGATATTGAGAGAGAGAGTTGGTTCTCTACTAGCCAATCAGAAAACTTTTGCAGTTCTCTGATTACTTTTGTTAATCAGTTAATATTAGAATGAAATCTAATCAGGAATTCGGTCCTGGACAATTTTGGTCCTGGACAATTTGAACAATATGATCCCATTTATTTAGTGTTTTGGGACCAAATTGTCCGGATACCGACTAGGACAATTCGGTCCCAAAACATACATATTAATGGGACCGAATTGTCCGTGCCGAATTGTTCCGGACCGAATTGTTTGGGACCGAATTGTCAAGAACCAAATTGTCCAGGACCGAATTCAATTAAGCTATTATATTATATTAGCAATTATCTACCTTATTGTAACTATTGTATTTGGTACTGGATGATTGTAACTATTGTATTTGGTACTGGGTGGCACATTCACAAGAATGCTACGCCGGGTTCACTGTGTCAAGTACTAACTATTGTATTTGGTACTGGATGGCACATTCACAAGAATGCTACGCCGGGTTCATCAAGTACAATGCACACATCTCCAACCAGACAGTATATAACATTGGAGGTGTTTCATTGGTTCCCCCAAGCTTGACACTTGAACAGAACCGCCTCCACTTTGCAGGACATTGCTTTCGCTGTGAGGACCAGCCAGGGCATAATCTTGTGCTTTGGCGACCTCATGGAGTGAATAAGCATGGTGGTCAACTCATGACTTTCTTGAGACGCATCTTAAAGGACACTGGCCTTGAAGATGTGGATGATCTAGCAAATGTAATGGGTGATAGGGAGTTGTGGTGGTGCAATTTTGTCGACAAGCCAGCACATCATTCTTAATATATATGTAATATAATGCAGGTGCAATGAGCATGTGCCGATCCTAGCAATAGTAGTAGTTGTATTTGGTAATATATAATTATATAAACAATGACAATTTTAAATATTGGGGCCCTACTTAGGATAAGACAATTCTTCTAATAGTGAGGTTTTTAATAATTAATGCAGCAGTTGTATTGTAGTTGTTATAGCAATATATTCTGATAACTATTCCATTTGAATAATTGTTATTTTCCAGAATTTCCTAATTTTTGCAAATTACTGGTTTCTTTTAATTTTATAATTTACATCGCTATCTTTAAACAGAATTACCGGTTATGTATTACTGTTAGATACTTATTTTGAGTATTTTTACATGCAAATCTTACAACAGTTACAATAGTTGTCCACTGAAAAGTCTAAACCCCTCTTAGTTGTTGATGGCTATAGCTATCAGTTTCATAAACCTTTGGCAGGTTGTTTATCACGATTTGTGTGCATCAAGCGACCATGCACTGCCATGCAATGCCATTATATCTTCAACAGTAAGTAGCATCAGTCTTGGATGAAGCTGCTGCTCCGTTTCTCCCATCCGTTGATAATTTGAAGTGGAACATTCGCTTTTTGAAAGCTGGTTATGGAGGGAGACCACGAGATGAGCCCGCTCCCTTGACTTCCGATTTAATATATAATAATGATGACGTGATACATAATATATGTATAGTTGACCTATTTACAATTTTTTACATTGTTGCATTATGCATGCCCCCTATTCAAAGCCGGGTGCCTTTTCTACAGGTAGCTTCTGATGGTTCCCTTTTTTAAGATATGACAGTGTCATAAATGATGACCCAGATGCATGCGTATTGGTCTATGATTCCGGCCTTGATTTGCTTAAATCCAGTGATCATTGGTTTGGCGATGGCACTCTCAAAGATAGCACCATAAATGTTTTACCAAGTGTATAAGATACACGTTCGTGGGGCCTTCGCGCAGCACGAGGCCCAGTTATGATATACAAATTAAAACTGAGCGACTGTATCACAAAATCAGTATTTGAGAAATTTACCCACACCACCAATCAATTAAAGAAAGGGGTACAGTACGTGTTCAGCCCTTTTAATCTGCACCCCCCCCCCCCCCCCCCCCACCCTTCCAATCCGCCAATACATAACCGCGACATCTACCACCCATTGAAGGGTATTATAAGCCTCGTTGTGCTCGTCCTGTTTTGTATTTAAATATAATTCCTAAACGCAGATAGAAATGATTATATATACAATATATTACTTAAATTGAATAATATAGATAGCCAAAAAAAGAAATTAATTATACGATTAAAATAAATTATTGCATAAGAAGGGTTGTTGCGCGACAAAATTGTTGAGCAATTTAAAGCAATATAACTGAATAAGGGGTAACAAGGTGCCCTGAATCGAGTAACGGGATGTGTTTTTTGTGTAAACACGAGGAAACGGTCGAAATTGGGGGTTTAAGTAAGCATGGGAAGCCAATTTTGAAAACTGGCTGTAATTGGCTGCTACATGTTTGACGTCACTACAAAGTGCTCTGATAATATATTATCTTGGTTTGTATGGACAGTGATTTTCAAACCATTCAAATAAATATTAAATCTCAATCATTTCACATGTGGCTTATTATATCTATTAAACGTGGAGAATCTAGCGCGTCTTATGACCTACATTGACTAAATTAATGACGAGGAACGTTGATAAAATGCTGTTTCCAACAGTATTTCCAGCAGCAATACAGCATTTTATCAATCTTCATCATCGATCATCATCATGCATTTAATTAATTAATTGTTAATTAATCTTCACTTTCAATTGATACAAGCTACGTGTCAAATGATTGATATTAAATGTGTATAAATGAATCTAAGAAAAGATCTAAAATCACCCTCCATTGAAAGCAATATAAGAAATTATCAGAGCACTGCGTAGTGACGTCAAATCTGTAGTTCTAATTACAGCCGATTTTCAAAATTGTATTTCCGGGCTTACTTAAACCCGCCATTTAGACTGTTACCTTGTGTTTTTATGTACAATACTCTCGTAACGCATCAAAAGTAATCACTAACTTAATAACAATATACTTGAGTATTCCCCATTAATGATAGCAATTATTGTTACGTAACGTACAGTTGTTACAATAACTGCAATTCATTGGATAATAATTATATGAATTTCATTAATATTCCTAAAAAATAAAATATTAAAGCTAATAGTTAAGCATTAAAAAGCGCATTTTAGGTTATGATACATGTCCACACAATCAAATACAGTAATAGTAATAGGAATAGCTACGCCTACAATCCAACATGCATACAGTATACATATGTGTAATATAAATTTAGTTTTTAGGATAATAGTACTTCTGAAACTTTCAGAATTTTTTTTTTATTTCCGTGACATCGTCCATATTTTCTAGGGTCGCACCCCAGGCGATGACCTGACTCTCGATGAGCCTTTTCAGTGGTCCCGTGGCAGTGGTGGACTGGTGTCCTGAACCGGGTGAAGCGCCAATATATGACGGAGAAGCCGGTGGCGGCGGGGTTGGCAGAGGCGGAGGGGTGCTGGCAATCTCTTCGTCGTAAGGGAGAGGTACGCCGGTAATAACGACGCAGTTCGCCATTAACTCCTATATTAAAATATAAATTAAATAATTGATAATTAGTGGAATCGTTACGGCATTCAAACTTAGTTCTCAGTTATCCCGATGTTGCACCTGTCGTTCTACAGCTATTCTTCAACCTTATTGTACTTTAACTTACTTGTTGTCAGATCAGGTATTCGGGTCATTGATACAGAAAACATGTTTCCTAGACGCCGCATAACGATATAAATAGAACAAAGCCGCCTCCGATTTGCAGGACATTGTTTTTGCCGTGAGGACCAGCCTGTGCACAATCGTATACTTTGGCAGACCCATGGAGCGTAGTGGATAAGCATGGTGGACAGCCCATAACTTTCGTGAGACGCCTCCTAAAGGACTCGAAGGCCATGAAAATGCGGATAATCTCGCGAAAAGTCATGGGGAGTGGGGAGTTGTGGCAGTGCAACTTTGTTGATAAGCCGGCATAGCATTCTTAATTCACGCTGCATTGGGTTTGCCAATTGTGGATTGCATGGTTGTTACAAAATGTTTTTGTTAAGCCAGCATAGCATCTCAATATGCAGCTTCAATGCAGCAGGCCGATTAATGCAACTTGTTGGTAGCAATGGAAAGCTGGTCGTTCAAGGAATCCAAATATGTAAAAATATTAGAATTTAGTTGCAAAATAGCTGAGTTCCTGAGTTATGGCTGGTATTCGAATATTGTTGCAAGTATTTGCTTCTGCTACTGGCCATTTCTTCTATGTAATAAATAGGCCTACGCCATATTCTGGAACATTTTCTTTATCTCTTAAGTAGGTGGGCAACATTGTAACTATGTATATACCAATACTACAAACTTAAAAAGTTTGTCAAAAATTTGAAAGATAAAAAAATAATTTTCGAGGGAGATCAGTTCCATCATTCCGTCACTACTGCAGGAGGGCGAAATGCCAGAAAGTGAACATTCTTTATATTCTACGGAAGCCCATAAGGGTCACCCTTTCGCGTGTGCGTGTGCATTCCTAAAAAATTGCTAAAGCTGTCTATGTGAGTGTTTACCTCTGTGTGTGAGTGTATAGCTCTGTGTGTGAGTGTTTACCTCTGCGTGTGAGTGTATACCTCTGTGTGTGAGTGTATACCTCTGTGTGTGAGTGTATACCTCTGTGTGTGAGTGTATAGGCCCATAAGGGTCACCCTTTACGTGCGTGCACACAAATGACATTTGATTATTGGAGGGTAATTTAAATATCTTGTTTTTACCTACTACTGAATTAACTGTACCGGTACCTACTGCAGTACTGACTTATTGGATATTACTGTATTACACTAATACTATTACACTAATACAGACTAATACTGCAGTACCTGAGTCCTGTATGGAATCCAATAGGTCAGTCTGTCAGTAGGTATTAGTACAGCAGTAGGTACCGGTACAGTTAATTCAGTATCAGTACAGCAATACGAAGGCCCTGGCAGTAGGTAAAAACAAGATAGGCCTAATGTTTCAATGTTTCAATGTTTATTTTTACCCTTCAAATAATAATTCAAAATAACAATAACTCAGTATAAAATAGAAATTAACATGAATACATACTATATATGGTAAGTTCTATATAAATGGGTACTGGAGAACAGCCAAATAGCAGGGCTAGTAAACGGCTGCCCACCAGGAGGATGGGATTATATAAAATGTAAATATATGTAACATTTGATAGAATGGATGTAGTAAGTAGTGGTTTGAAGTAATATTATACTGTAGGGTGTTGCAGATGCAGAATAGAGAGGTGAAGAAGAAGATGGCATATAGATAGATAGATAATGTAGGTAAGGTAGAGTAGAAAGTAGATAGATAATGTAGGTAAGGTAGAGTAGAAAGTAGATAGATAAGAATAGGAAGGATAGGGACTATGTATTAGGAGTGCTAATTTAGCAATAGATTTATGGTAATTAGTTGGGGCACACTGCGATTTTTTAACATTTTTTGTTTATACTGTAGGTCTATATATACAATTGCATCTAGCAACACACAAATTTAATTTGGCGAGGCCTATTTAAATTACCCTCCAATAATCAAATTTCATTTGTTTGCACGCACGTATAGGGTGACCCTTATGGGCCTATACACTCACACACAGAGGTATACACACTCACACACAGAGGTATACACTCACACACAGAGGTATACACTTACACACAGAGGTAAACACTCACACACAGAGCTATACACTCACACACAGAGGTAAACACTCACATAGACAGCTTTAGCAATTTTTTAGGAATGCACACGCACACGCGAAAGGGTGACCCTTATGGGCTTCCGTAATATTCGAGATCTATTAATTTCTACTATGGTTCGATGAACAAAAGCTTAAAATGATCCCATCTCACTCATGACGCACCAATGTCAGATTGCTATCAGACTACCGGGTTCGAAAAAATTGTTGGGCTAGAAACAATTGAATTACAGTAGGGGTAACAATGTGTCCTGAATCGAGTGGCGGGTGTGTTTTTTGTGAAAACACATGGAAACGGTCGAAATAGCGGGTTTAAATAAGCCTGGGAAGCCAATCTTGAAAATCGGCTGTGATTGGCTGCTACAGATTTGACGTCACTACACATACACACACAGTGCTCTGACAATTTATTCTCTTGGTTTCTATGGATAGAGATTTTCGATCGATTCAAATACACATTAAATCTCAATCATTTCACACGCGGCTTTATATCAATTGAAAGCAGTCGAGAGTCTTGCTCGTCTTTAACCCTACAATTAATTAAATTCATGATAATGCAATACTGCATTCCAAACTGTATTGATTACGGTAAGGCCGAGATTAGATTTAAAATAGCACTAAACTTGTTATACCGTTCAGCCGGTACTATAATCTGATAATACAATGATAATTGGCAGTAGGCTACTTGAATAGTAAAAATGTGTACTGGTCACCGGTAAACCCTACTTAATAAAGTATGGTTTCCCAGGCTTACTTAAACCCGCAATTTCGACCGTTTCCTCGTGTTTTTAACAGAATTAACAGAAACGTAAAAATAGCTGTAATTATAGAACCAACGATCAGATTCATCTGAAATTTAGTAGTAGTTACCTAAGAGCATTGCTTAATTAGAAATTCTACAGAGACTTTTACAGTTCCTGTCTGCCGCTAGTGGGGAATTGTTAGAGCTCCAGTTCAACGTGCTTAGCACAGTTTAATAAACAATCAATTAATTATTTTATTCAATACAGTAATTATAACAGTAAAATGCAATGTATTCTATTTTTTAGTGAAATCAAGAGATAGGAGGGGGGTGGGACTGGACGCAAATCCCATCTTGGCGAATTAATATCCCGCCTCAATATTAATTTCTAAATTTTGGGAAAGGAGCAGGTTACAGTGGCACGTTATTTTAACCAAAACAATAAAGTAAACACAATAGAACAGGTTACAGTTTTATTTTTGAGAGTAATCAGCTGTTGTTATTTGCGTCCAATTTCCCCTGGAGAGGGATGAATTTTTATTGCGTCCAGTTCCCCCCCCCCCCCCCCCCCCTATCTTGAAATCAAATACCAAAAATATATTTATTATATGAACAATCTATTTGGAAATTGTAAGTTCGGCCTATCTCTTTACCATAAGCTCAGTATCTTTATCTGGTGTGTTTTTAGTATTTTACCAATTATTTAATATGTTTGATAGAATTGAACAACACCGCCCAACACAACCAACTCTCTATCCGCCTCGAGCATCGAGAATACGAGAAACTCGATCGAAATACCTGCTTATCCCAGTAGTTACCATAATCAGCACAGTCAGCCTACGCTAATTTCACAGCAAAGTCCTTGTCATGGCCTGTGTGTAGTGCCATGGGTGGTACCTACGGTGCGCACTACAACGGCAGTACAGCAATACGGTGTACCGTGCCAATGACTGAATGATTAGCGGTAACTACTGAACTATCTAAACTATTATATTATTATTACCGGTACTAGGCTAATTAGGCCTAAACTATAATCACCGCAAGGGTTTCCGGGGCCACGTTTAATTAGATTACATAATATGGCATGTCTGCAGTGTATGGTACCGGCTGACCTGTATTGCAGTATTGACTGATTGCAGAATTCTCGATTCAGGAATTGAGTACAGCCTGACAGTACCGGTACAAATGGTACATGCAGATTGGCAGACAGCCCCTATGTTTTGCAAAATTTGTCAGAAAACCAGCTGATTTATCCTACAGTAATAATAATTTAACGCATGTTAATTTTGGATAAATAAATATATTATAACTACAATAACAGTTACACTGATGCTGCACGAAGGCCCCACGCAAATTCTACTTGGAAAATTTTCAAACTTTTGCCAAACAACATGTGTACCAAGTTTGGATAGATTTCATCAAGGATTGGCCGAGTTATTAACGTTTAAAATAAAATACTGAAAAAAAACGCGACAGAACGACAGGTTGATTAATGGTACCCCTACGCTAAGGCTCACTCACTTCGTGGCTCGCCCCACAAGTGGGATCTGGTGGCAGGGCTCTCTCTTGTGTCTATCTTGTTTTACCTGGTAAATCCTAAGTTGTGTATGGCTGGCTATCTGTTCAGTTTCCTAGCCGAACAAATAACTGGAGATCCGGAAGACTAACAACTTGGGAAGACTAACAACTTGTCATAGGCATACAATAAGAATTTAATGGCCAATATTCAAGTAGCCCACCCGATGATGGAAATTTGTAGAAGCACTAAAGCGGGAGGGGCACTAACATGGATGGAGATGATACATTGTTTGTTGGGATATTCTTCACCAAAAAGGCGAAATACCTACATAAACCAGATATTCTTGTATTCTAAAAAGGCGAAATACCTACATAAACCAGATATTCTTGTATTCTATGTATTCTTAAAGCTGTTGAGAGCTACAAATATTTGAAGGACATTTCCTATATAATGCAATTTTAATTGCAATAACTAGAATATATTCTGCCTGCACAACTGCAAAGATTAACTTTATTAATATAACTCAATGCAATTTAATAAATGTAAATGTATTGTAGCTTTATTCTTTGGTTTACACATTAATATAAACGAAATAAGTAAATAAATATATGTAATTCAATTTTCCTAGTATTTTTTTAGTCCGAATTATGTTTGTATCAAGAACAGAACAATTCGGTCCCGGACAATTCAGTCCTGGACAATTCGGTCCTAGGACAGACAATTCGGTCCTAGACAATTCGGTCCCATTTATTTGGTGTTTTGGGACCGAATTGTCCTACATCCGAATGAAATAGAGTAGTATTATCAGCAAATAAATCAGATAGTAGGGTGGAGGCATTACGAAGGTCAATAATATAAAGTTAGAATGTAACAGGAGAGTGAGTGGAGCCTTGAGGCACATCTTGAGCCAACTGAAGCACAATTAACAGAGTAACGGTTAGATATAATATTACATGGGATACACATTCCTACCTAGGTTTGACCTACCAGTGAATGCGCGATAACTGTTGTGTATAACTGTGAAAAAGCTCACATTCTGTCTCGAAAATTTTTCGGTTGATAATGGTATTCTACCAGTTTTTGAACGATGGGTTTCACCTAATGTAAATTTATCTAGTGTTGAATTTACACCAGCTAAGATTATGAAGATATTAAGTAAAATTGAAGCGAAAATTAGTAGAATGCCAGACGGATTTCCGAGTATTATTTTTTCATGATTAGCGAAGTGTTTGGCAGGACCGTTATCTGTAATTTTTACTGTATATTTTATTAGTCATGAACTTCCACTAGTCTGGTTAATTACAGATTGGGTTCGTTCAGAGAGAAAGCTAGCTAGTTATTGGGAGAACTCTGATATATTCAAGTTTCTTTGAGAATTTGGTTATTAAGGATGTCAAAGGCCTCTTTGAGATCTATAAATATCGTGCAGGTAGAGTTTTTAGAGTCTAGAGAACCTTGAATCAGTTCGATTACTCATAGTTACAGAGAGATTAGATCATGGTGTAATTATTAAATAGAATAAATGGCCTGAAGCGGAAGAAAAATACATTCAATATTCGAATGCACATGCCCCTATCTCAGCTATTTGCCAACTAAATTCAAATATTTTTACATATTTGGAAGCCTTGCATGGCCAGCTTTCCATTGCTACCATTTCATTTGTATTCAAGAATGAATCGACTTAGTGAAAAGGTAAAATAAAATGTTGTTTTTATTTATAACTAATAGTTATAATTAAAAAGGTAATACAGTTCGTTATTTAATAAAACCCAGGTAAATAATTATTAAAGTCCCAGGTAATTATGAAAGTCAATATGAAACGCAAATTAATAATGTGAGCTGAATCATTTGAATTTTTAGCTATCGCATTTTCGAAGATATAGGCCAGTTTAAAGGGATGACAATGGAGCTGTATAGTGAAAATTAAAACCACGAGTTAGCACAGGCTCAATAAATAAGTTTCCTTGAAAATTATGGACTGTCTGAACTGCCTCAATACAGTTTCTGAATGCAGCCTTCCCTACGGTTGGCCATCATACATTTTAGATGTTGGTGATGACGTTTCTCACCTTTAATTCCCAATTGATCTGTTGTGAAACTACGGCTCTATACCTACATATGTACAGATATACCTACCAAGAGGTGGTCTCATTACTTCTACCAGCAACAGGTGGGGTGGACCTTGGTGAGTGTTATGAATTCTTCATTCTCAAGCAACCCGGGTTTATACCACCCATAGAGGCGAAAGAAACCCCCGATATGGTTGAGTAACTGAATCTTAAGCAACAACATGCCATTGAATAACTTCCAGCCGAGGCTGATGGACATGTATGGCATGATGTTGAAATAGATGACAGGAAAGCCGCAGCTCCACAGCCAGGGTCAAAGACGTGGCCTTCTTGCAGGCTGGACATACGGTTTTATAGCAGCCTCTGCAAAAGCTACAACCACATATGCAGCACGATACAGAACAGAGGTGCCGCATAGATTTGGCACCTACACAGCAAATGCTGTCATCATCTTTATGGAGATAAGCCCGTCTGGTAGAGGGGCGTACCTCGTTTCCTTATCATCTTTTATCAACGTCGCATCCTCGAGAAATAATACCAGAGCGAGTGATTCTAGAATGGGGACTTCATATATGGTATCATAGTTATACTCAGGGGCTACCACATAACAGTAACCACCGACCATTATATTCCGCTCGAAGTATAGGGCCATCCTCTCCATAGATTTCTTTAGAAGTACAACAAACATTTCATTATAGAACCATCCAGCTGCATTGTGTGGTTATTTTATATCCCACTGTTGATGTGTCTTATGGGGTATATCAGGCGACGCTAACCCAGTGGTGGTTGTTGGGGCCTTCTTAACATAACATGAACCTGTTGCACCAACAGCCGTGACTCATTAATGTTCACATTGCTCTCAGGTCAGCACCGTCGCTAGTGACACCCCTGCTGCACCTGGCAGCAGGGGTACAGGGCATGACCCAGCAGATGAGCTGCACAGTCAATGGTTGGTCATGTGCGCAAGAGTAGATATGGGTGATGGGCCTCATATCTGACTCCACTGCGACACCCACCCTGTGGAATGGCAAACCAGGGTGTGGTATTTGCCCCTAGAGCTGACTCGGCAAAAAAGCACACCCCAACCCCCACTATGGATTACATTAGTAATTCGGAGGTCCAGCCACTCGAGGCCAGTGGAATGACTGGACACAATCGGCCTCACAGGCGTCAGTTATCTCCTGACCGGCTGCCTGTCTCACCCCCTACTGGAGAGAGAGCGGCAAACAATTCTTTGAATCCCTTTCCTGATGACCTTTCTGGCCCAAACCATGGGTCACCAGGGAGGCCAGATTGTGAGGGGGAGAGGGATTCTGGAGTTGTAGGCTACTCTCATGTTCCACCCCGACCAACAAAGCCATTGGTGAATCTGAGGCAAGTCAATAGACTAGCCTCAGTAAACACCCTAACACTCGGGTCCCCAATGCGACAAGGTGAGCTGACTGCCTTGGTAGATAAGCTTTCTCTTAGTGCAGTGGGTGTTCAAGAGCACCGAATGCAGACTGGACAGACTGATGAGGTTCTGATTAAGGACATGGGGGGCGGTTGGCGACTCACCCTCGCTTCAGCAGATGATAATGGCAATGGTGGAATTGGTCTATTTATTGATGAATCCAACTGCACATGCAGCATTGGACAAAATAGACCAAATCTCTAACCGCATCATCCGTTGCCACTTCTCATGTTCTGGAAGAGTGGCTAAGAAGTTTCCTAAGGTGGTTCTGATTGTGTGCTACTCTCCGACTAGTGTTGCCCCTGTAGAGGAGGAGGAAAATTTCTACCAGAATCTACAAGCAGCTACTGATGGAGTGGATTAGCATGCATTCTTAACATTCCTGGGAGACTTTAATGCAAGTCTGCATCAATCACCTGCATCGCCCTGGGTCTATAGCAATTGTGTTAACCGAAATTCTGTCCATCTTCAGGATTTTATATCTGGAAATGGATTGTTTTCGGCTGGAACCCAGTTCAAGAAGCGAACTGGAAAGCTATGGACTCATAGTGGACCCAGTGGTCACAAGTCCCAGATAGACCATATCCTGTTTCGTAGGAAATACAGGAGCTCTATAAAAGACTGTAATGCATTTACACTACGACCCTTCTCCAGTGATCACCGCCTTATTGTGGCCAAGGTAAGACTTAGTCTGCGTGCTAGCAGAACAACGAAATCTGCCTTGCCGCGGCATGACTGGTCCTCTCTGTTGCAACAGCCAAGTGTGAGATCCAGCTTCACACTACAGCTGAGCAACAGGTATGAGGTTCTTGCCTCTGAGGCGACATGAGGCGTGCTATACTGCCTTCACAGAGGCAGTTAAATTAGCAGCTGCAGAAACAGTTCCTGTTTACCCTCGAAACAGGAAAAAGGCCCCCTGGACTGACAACAAAATTCAGAAGTGCCGAAATGACCTCTACAAGACGCAGAAAGAGTCCCGACTCAAACTGACTACAGCGGCCAAGAATGCAGTTAAGGCTGCATCTAGGTCCCTGAACAGGCAGTACTCTGTTAATTTACAGGAGCTAATAAAGCAACAGGTTGATGCCATCAATGATGCTGACGACAGCAGGCAACCATCCCCCCAGGCATGGATATCGATCAACTTGCTTGCTGGTCCAAAAAGCCAACCAACCACCAAGGTTAAGGCTGAATCACCAGCCTTAAATCGCCTCAATGGTTGGAAGGCCCACTTTGAAAAGCTCCTCAATAATGACAGGGTATTGCCTGATAACTTTATAGAAGTAAAAGTGTCTGCGTCTGTACTCCCAGATATTCCCATTGGTGATATCTCCTTTGCAGAAGTGAAGACTGCTGCAAAGAGCATTAAGACCAATCGTGCCAGTGGAGTAGATGGTGTTCCCCCTGAGGTCTTTAAAATACCTGAGTGTTTAAAGCTCATCTATCCCATCATAGTAGACATGTACCGAACAACAAGAGTCCCACAAGAAATGAAAACAAATAAGTTGGTGCCAGTTCCCAAGAAGGGCAACCTAACACTCTATGGTTCTTTTTGGGGAATCTCATTACTTTCACTATCGTATTACTTATCCTTGAGTTGATGTGTGAATTTTGTCAATCCCACCAATAATATTTACTATATAAACCATTTACTCTATAAAGTTTCTGCACTCTACAAATAAGACAAAATTTAGAAGAAGAATTCTTAATTTATACAAACTCATCAATACATGATATATAACAATCAAATGGTTTTAAATAAGAATAACAAATATTTATTTTTAATATTAAATTATATACTAATTACATATAACATATTCACAAAATAATTTATAAACACTAGCAAATACAGATGGTCGAGTCATCGATACTATCTTACCAGAATGAAAAATACTAAAATATGATTTGTTTATGAAGCATCGTATACCACAAAATAGTTCAGGGTTATTTATAATCTAAAAGAAAACTATCATTATTTATTTTAAAATTTCCACATTTCTGTAGACATTTTCTAAAGTTGATTTTGTGAAATATGATACAAGTTTCAGTATTTAGTTTTAAATTTGCTATTTTCAACCTGGTAAGGTTTGTGATAAAATCAATTTGTAGAGGTATATAACTACATAGACCAACAATTGTTATAGCACCACTCTCAAAAAACATAAAAGTTGCCTCTTGTGAATGAAAAATTAACATTTTTAGGTTTTGTATGAGGATGACCTTGGTTTAGGATGACCACCTATTTGTTTGGATAACTGTATTAAATCTAGTTTAGAAGAGCAAGATGCAGAATATTGTCTATTAACTACTACTACTACTACTAGGATCGGCATGCTGCATTGCAGCTGCATTTTTAAGAATGCTGTGCCGGCTTATTATTATTATTATTTAGGAACCGAGAGGTTCATTACTGTAAGAATTGCTCGAGACTGGCTGGCTGGCTGACTGACTGACTGACTGACTGACTGACTGATCTACAGCCAAAACTACTCTAACGATTTTGATGAAATTTTCACAGCGGCTAGATACCGCGATTCTAAGGTCAAACACCAGCTGGCACTCATGAAAAATGGATAGAGATGGCCTAGTAATGCTATTCTATAGGAATGGCCACCTAACAAGGAAATGCTTTCTCTGCCAAGTATTATCCTCACTCTACAACTCAGACAGTAAGCAAACAAAAGCCGTGGGCTTCTAATGTATTACATCATAAGCTGATTGCTCTCCCAATAGCCCTCACACACTCACTGAATCGAATGAAATCGAATATCTATTAGCTTAATGCGAATAGCTGGTAAGCTGAATGCCATTTTAGTTATTGTGTACGCCTACTACTGTTGACTGTAGAGTAGACTGCTATGTTGCATGTATTTAATTAAAATAATTTTCGTAGAGGGAAGTTAATTTGGGATTACTCTCTATCAGATGTAAGCAAAGCTGTTCAATGGGGTGGGTCATGGGACCCAAATATAGTACATTATGCATGGCAACGATTTCTGATATAATTAAAATACAAATTGATTTATTTTTATTTTATATCTATTTTATTGATAAAATAATAATATGATTTTACCGAATTTCATTTACCCCGTTGGGAAGTGTACATTATTATATTATTATTAAAATACAAGACAGGGGCTTGTTTCGATATATGTAGTTGCGCCCTTCGAGCAGCACGTGAGTTAATCAAATATTAGACACAATGTTTGACTTTGTCCCTTCTAGCAGCACGTGAGTTTTGCTTTGACCCTTGACATATGATGTTGCGCCCTTCGAGCAGCACGTGAGTTACATCAAATCAACCGAGTTTGGCTTTGACCCTTCCAGCATCGTGTGTCAATCGAGCCGAATCATACCGATTGAGCCGAATAGAACCAATCGAGGTGATCAAGCCGAGTCGAGCCCAATCGAGCCGAACAGAACCGAGTTGAGCCCAATTAAGCCGAGTCGAGCCAGACTGAGCCGAGTCAAGCCCAATCGAGTCGAGTCGAGCCCAATAGAGCCGAGTCGAGCCCAATCAAGCCTAGTCGAGCCCAATTGAGCTGGACCGAGCCAAGTCGAACCTAATTGAGCCGGACTGAGCCAAGTTGAGCCAAATCGAGCCAAGTCAAGCCCAATCAATCCCATTCGAGCCGAGTTGAGCCAAGTCAAGCCGGACCGAGCCAAGTCGTACCCAATCGAGCCGAATCGAGCTGAGTCGACTCAGACCGAGCCGAGCCGAGCCGAGCCAAGCCGATCCGAGCCAAGCCGAGCCGAGCCGAGCCGAGCCGAGCCGAGCCGAGCTGAGCCGAGCCGAGCCGAGCCGAACACGAGCAGAGCTGAGCCGAGCCAAGCCGATCCGAGCCAAGCCGAGCCGAGCCGAGCCGAGCCGAGCCGAGCCGAGCCGAGCCGAGCTGAGCTGAGCCGAGCCGAGCCGAGCCGAACACGAGCAGAGCTGAGCCGAGCCGAGCCGAGCCGAGCCAAGCCGAGCCGAGCCGAGCTGAGCCGTGTCGACCGTGTCACGCCAAATTGAGCCCTGATTGAGCCCAATCAAGCTGAGTCGAGCCCAATCGAGCCGAGTTTAGCCCAATCAAGCCGAGTCGAGCCAGACTGAGCCGAGTCAAGCCCAATCGAGTCGAGTCGAGCCCAATAGAGCCAAGTCGAGCCCAATCAAGCCTAGTCGAGCCCAATTGATCCGGACCGAGCCAAGTCGAGCCGGACTGAGCCAAATCGAGCCGAGTCAAGCCCAATCAATCCCAATTGAGCCGATTCGAGCCGAGTCGAGCAGATTGAGCTGAATCGAGCCCAATTGAGCCAAGTCGAGCTGGACCGAGCCAAGTCGAACCCAATCAAGCTGATTGAGCCGAATCAAGCTGAGTCGAGTCAGATCGAGCCGAGCCGAGCCTAATCGAGCCAAACCGAGCCGATCAAGCCAAGTCGAACTAAATCATGCCCAATCGTGCAAGACCGAGCCGAGCTCGTTGTCTCTTTTATTTGAAATAAAAAGTCGGTTCCTTATCGGGCCGCTAGGCCCGTCACTAGTATTAGTATTATTAGGAACCGAGAGGTTCATTACTGTAAGAATTGTTAGCTGACTGGCTGGCTGGCTGGCTGGCTGACTGGCTGATCTACAGCCAAAACTACTCTAACGATTTTGATGAAATTTTCACAGCATCTAGATACCGCGATTCTAAGGTCCCTGGCATGATCGGCTACTCCGTCCATAGCCTCTGGGCTCGAAAAATAGAGATAAACGAAAAAACGCCATAGGCGCAATGGTAAAATAACACCCATGACAGCTGGTGTCCTGATGAAAAATGGCTTATGTAATGGATTTCTACACAAGGCTTAGTATAAATCGATGAGGTTGCCAAGATTATTGTACTTAGTACACCCATACTGTTTGTTTAGGCCCTAGGACACTCTGTCAAAGCAAATATTAACTGGTTGGTTTAGTTTGAAATCTAATATCGCCTCAGCTGAATTACTCTTCCCAATGCAATCTATGGGAATATCTCACTCTGCTAATGTAAGCTGAATGACTGTTACATACACAGTGAGTTGGCTACATTAATGCCAACATTATTGCAAAATGTTTTATTGTTGGATTACTCTCTGTCAGTCTCCCCTTCGGAACATTGTATAGGGAATTTACTTTAGTTTACTCTACTGTGCCATTCAGCTGAATGGATTTGAGCGATTGCCAAGTTACAGAGTTGGATCATTCTCTGACCATAGGCAAAGACATCAAATCTTTAAAAAGATACTTTTTCCATGTTTTTTTTTCTGACCAAAAATTTCAAAAAAATTTTTTCATAGCCAGTACTGTCAATCGATTTGCCATCAAAAATAACGCAAAAATTTTTTTTTGCAAAATTTTAAATTACTGTAAATTTTTGGCGACTGGGGGGGTCAATTTTTTTCGATCCGCTATAACTCCGGAACGCTTTGTCCAAATTCGATGGGGTTTTCATTTTTCAACTTAATTCGATGTCCTCTTTCAGCCTATCTATGTTTCGAAACCCCAAACAGCGCCGTTCAAAAATTAATTTTTTCTAGTTCTAGAATTTTACAAATTTCAAAAAAGTTGCAGTATTTTATTAACGCCTTTACGGAATTCGATAGCGTTTTCGATTTTTATATTAAACGCAATATCCTGAATCTCACTAGCCTAGTTTCGCGTCACCAATGCCAAGACTTCATACTTTTTGAGGAAAATTTTTCTAGAATAATTTTTATTCAAATTACATTTATCGCGATTTCTTATTACTGGTTGCACATGAATTGATGGAGTTTTCACTTTATTAACTAAACACGATATCGCGCATCGCACCAGCGTGGTTTCGAAATTCCAAAACGAGGTCTTCACTAGTTGCAAGTCGATTTTGTTCTAGAATTGAGCAACTAATAATAGATCGAATTTATTAATAATTATTGTATGAAATATGATTGTATTTTTACATAATTATTAGTTCTATACTAATTCTCGTTGTCTCTTTTATTTAAAATAAAAAGTCGGTTCCTTATCGGGCCGCTAGGCCCGTCACTAGTTAGGAACCGAAGGTTACTTTCTGTAAGAATTTGATGTAATAGTAATAATAGTAATATTTTGAAGCGAAATAACATAAAAACGGCTCTAACGATTTTGTTAAAATTTTGCATAGCGCAATGTTTTGATGACCACTATCGTTTCCCGCTGGTCCCATGTCTGTCCATAGAATGTGGGCTCGAAAAATAGTCATAAACGAAAAAACGCCATAGGCGCAATGATAAAACACCAGCTGGAGCGCATGAAAAATGTATAGAGGACCTAGTGATTCTATTCAATAGAGAAAGGGCCAACTAACAAGGATGTACTTTCTGTGCCAAGTTTTTATTTAATCACTCACTCTTTCAACCCAGACTATAAGCAAACATTAACTTGGTTAGTAATCTACTATTATCCCTCACTATACCATCCCTCATTATACCATCTATCAGCTGAATAACTCTTCCCCGTGCTTCCTAAGGGAATATCTACAAGGTGGTGGTGGGTTGTGGGTCAGCGGAATGAATTTTAGTTACACACATAGTGCTGGTTACCGTTAATGGTACTATACTCAGCTAATAATAAAATAATAATTGATGTATTTAAAAATCCGAGAGGAAGGTGAGTTAATGACTTGCTTGGCAAACATTAATTATATTAATCTGTCAAACCAGAGGGAATACAGAGTGGGATCTACAGTACCTGTCTCTGTATAACTTTTTACCCAGCTGATAGCTCCTTTAATCCAACACAAACTGTTGCCCTGGATTCAATGAATGCGAATGTCTATTACAGTAGGTTCCTGGGAAAAGCTGGCCACCTGAATAACTTTTTAGTTATAGAATAGTGTACATGAGTGAGGCCTAACTCTCTCAGCGAACAATTATAATTATACTATGGCTAGTTATATATTCTGATATTGGCTTCCGACAGACACATACACTGAAACCTACACCTAAGTTCGCTGGTTATTCGCAGTTCTGACTCGCCATATATGAACCTAACTGTAGGGTACTATTGATAACTATACTAGTTGCAATGTTCAATTAAAATCAGAGTTTGGAGGTCTAATTATGTTTTGGCAACATTAATACTATGAGTGGTGTTTGGTATTATATATAATTTTGATGTAGACAGGATATATGTTGCCCTAACTGCTTTAATAATTACTAGGAACAGATTATGAGATATATGAGTTTCTTTTCCCTAAATTGAGAATTTAACATTGAGGCGGGATATTAATTCGCCAAGGTGGGTTTTGCGTCCACTTCCCACCCTGTCTCCTTTGTTCACTACCTTGGTGCAATTTTTTATTATAAATGCTGAACATACGTGCAAATTACAGTATTAGTATAGGTAGTTCTGGCTGATACTGGGTGCTCATATTTGCAACCATTTGTAACAAATTGTAACCAGGGACATCAATTCGTGACAAGGTGCTCATATTTTTAACCAAACACATTGATTCGTAATGCGGAAATACAGATTTGTAACCAGGCGCTCAGATTCGAAACTGGTTTAGAGTTGATATCCTGAAAAAAATAGTTAGCGGCTTATGGCCTGTAAAAATATTAGTTTCGGTTTGGTTTAACTTCGGTTCCTTCACGGCGTCTCGACGCCGTCTTTAATTAATTGTCTATTAACAATTTGAATAAGTTCACTAGAACTCGTTTGTTTATCTATCTTTAATGTTGTATTATCTGTTTTTTGAGTTATTCTGAAAATAGAATGAGTAGATTAATAATAATAATAATAATAGTAAATAATAAGTCTATTAGTGGTTATATGTATCATTATTATCACTATCAATGCCAGAGGTATCATTGTTACTATCATAGTCATTATTACTGGTTATGGTTAGGGTCATTGTCATAGCCATTGTTGATAGTGGTAGAATTTCCTTGATGCTGCCCTAAAACCACTTGAGGAGCAATGGTTTTAGGTAAAATCGGTCTAGACAACTGTGTAATATGATGCCCATATGGCTAACTGATATTCTTATCTTGCCACCATCTTTTTGTTTCCCATAGTGTTAATGATTTTTTGTGTATTCGAGCTGTTTTTACTTGATGTTTATCGGATCTAAATGCATTAGTAAACCGGAACAGCTCAGTTTCATTGTAATAGCAATCCAAATAATCTTGATGTGAAATTTGTTTTGCTATAACAATTTTTGAAACACCTTTGCATGTCTTCTTCTTAAGAGCATCATATGCCTCGAATAAGTATACCTTTGGTTTTAAAAATACCCAAGACAGCCTTTTGACTCATCTTTCAAATAACCTAATGATGCTTTATGTGTATTAGTAAATAGAGGATGTGAATGAAGTATCATAATTTGATGTATCTAAAAACCCACCTTCAAACGTGGCTGTTAAGAATTTATCATGTGAAGTGTTCGTTACACTAAGCATAAGGCTATCAGTATCTCCACCACATGCTCGAATTTGGCATCCTAATTGTTGTTCTATAGGTTTAATTTTATTGTAAAAGTAATCATACATTTCCAATTTTGATAAATCAAGGATAGCTGTGCCAATAAATACTGCTTGATTTAAAGTTACAGCTTCTTTACAAAATGTATGCCCAGATAAATTTGGTGAAAATATAATAAATGACTCGTGGTTTGGTTTAGCGATCAATTTATCACATTCTTCACTCGATGTTGCTCACCTAAAATTTATTCTATTACGCACTTTTTGTAAACATTTTCCATAAAGAGCATTATTTAATAGCTTATAGAACAATACTTCGAATGGGTTTTTTGCAGATTGTCGCTTATTTGTATTGAAGGCTATATAATCTCTAAATATGTATTTTTGAGAAAATGAATATATATTATGGATTTTTGTAATTTTGAGTCCCATTTTTAGGTAAAATTGCAACAATTTAATATGAACCCCATATTCATATTTAGGGAATTGATGGAGTAAAAGCTTCGTTGATACATCATTATATTTTTTGAAAGATGCATCATCTCTAATGTTATAATGCTCCTACTGATTTTTCATATGAGGACTGAGAAGAGAAAGAAGATGGTACACTCATCTTCTCAGGACCCAATGGTATATCAACAGTAAGATCTTGGACATGTTTAGGATAATCAAGGCTTACTATACAAAAATATCCAATATCACTGTCAGCATCTATTGTAGCCAAATCAAATTCCTTAATATTGGCATATGGAAGCTTTTGAGAAAGAGCGTGGCCATAGAAGTTATTGGCATCCACTGGTATCAAATATTTCTCTGGCTTATTGGAGTCATAGTCTGGTTTTCCAGGGATATTGGCCTCCTCCAAATGTGTATTTAGGAAAACCATTCCTCCTCAGATAGAACTTTCAAATTGTGAATAGATATTTGAATCCTTCAATAATTTTATTAAAATGCCTGTGAATTTTAGAGCAGCATCGTGTGTTAAACCAGGTGCTGTATAATAGTGTAGTGGTTCTAGACCATAGTTGTTAAGGCAGAGCTGACGAAATTCGTCAAATACATCAGCTAAGAGAGTAATATCGAGACATAGATAGCCCATTAGATAATCATAGATTGTTTGACATTGAAGCTCATCCCATGCTGTTAGAGCACGTTGATAATCTTCTATGCTACAATCTTCTAGTTTAAGATCATTATAAAAGTCAGCGATTGGAGGTAGTTGGGTTTCATGAAGATTATAAATATTTTGAATATAGCTATAGGGAAAGATACCCTTGTTCTTAATAGTTGAGTCTGTAATATTTGGATAAAGTTTTTTCATTTGAGATAGTGTATGTGGAATAGCTGTAGATAGATTAGAATTATTGCAGGTAAGATAACTACTCAGATTGTCTAAACTCGCAGTCCTGAATTGAAAAGAGTCCAAGTAATTAAGGCAGATAGAATCTTTTAGTGTTGCAGACTTTGAATTTTTGTTACTAGGAAATGTAGCTTGTAGATTGATGTAATTTTCAGTAGTTTGTGGAATTACATTAAAGTGCCAATGTTTACGTGCACTGGTGGACATGCCTTAACAGGATATGTAGGTCGTATTTACATAAGTTATGAAATATGATAGAAAATTTATTACGTTTTATTGATAGTTTACGATTACAACTAACACAAGCTGTACCACGATATATTCCAATATAGTGATCGATACGAACTTTTGTAGATAGATTTTTAGAAAGGTCTAGCCCATAAGAGTCAGGAGTAAGGATACAATCACAAGAGTAGCAGTTTGTTGCGAGATTAAATTTTTGTTGTTCAGTGTGTGTCAAGTTCATACATATATTAGTATTTGAGCCAGAGATTGACCATTCATACAGTTCCCTACAGTGAGATTCTAAGGCAGTAAGTAAATCATTTATTACATGATTAGAGCCATCATCCTTAAAAGTTTGAATTGTAATATTTGGTGGGTTTATTAAATTATGGTTTGGTATAGTAAAAAATGCAGCAGAGCTTGCGATATGTTTTTGGGGAAATTTAGGGTCTGATGTCAGTTCTAGAATAGTTTCTATATCAGAGCAGATGCAGAAAGGAGGAGAAAGAGTTTTATCGAGTCTATTAAATTTTAGAGTTAGTTTGTCATCTTTAGGCATCTGTTCAACTTGTCGTCTAGCAGAATAGCAGAGGTTGCGATGTGTTTGTACAGCATTTAATGAATAAAAAGGTCGTGTACAATGCTAGCAGAAAAACAAACGATTATGTGAGCTTGTTCTTGTGTTAAATAGACGACCTAAATTGGATACTGCTGAAAAGTGTCTAAGAAAACTATTAGTATTATCAACAAAAAGTAAAGTTAATACAGTTTTATTAAAGCAATGATATTTGTCAGGTTGGCATAATGTTGTAACCGATTTTGTGTTTTCATGCCAGAGGAATAAGTTTATGCAATACTTAATATTATCTTTTTCAAATTGATTGATGCCTGTTTTTATATCTACTGGGAATGTAAGAGATGAAAAATTAAATTCATTAAGGTATGGTGTATATGTTGATATTCTACTTATATTGTGTCTATTCCTATCAATTTTATATTGGAATGCTGAAGCTAATACTGCATACTTAAAACATTCCCCTAATGGGCATTCAACGTTTATAGTACATGTTTTATTAGCTAAATTTTTTGGAATTTTGCCGCCATGACCTTTAAAATATGCATTGCGATTAGAGGCAGAAATTTGAATTATTATCCTATCTATTTGTACTATCCGCCAACCAGAACCCATATTAACAAAACTAGCAACAAGCTCATTTATCCTACCAACAGCATTTTGGTACCAACAATCAAAGTCATATTCTGATGAAATTTCATTATTTTCCCCAGAGGATTTGAAACAAAATGTTTCCATTTGGACCCTATCACTTTGTTCCCATTCTAAAATTAAAAAAATTGATAGCCAAACTTTAATAAAAACCCCTAAACCTGTCATATGCTGACTTACCCTCCCCCAAATATGTGGCTTTTTATTGTTTAATGTGTCTTCTATATCTAGATGAGCTGTTGTTAGTTTATTTGAGTATTCAAACAACCTGTTGTGTGCAGAGTTCTGAACAATTTCCTCAAACTGATTTGAGGAAGAAGAAGGTCCAGCTCCAATTTGATTAGTTGGTGTCGATGTATGGTTTGGAGATGGAGTTGCAGGTTGAATAGCATCTTTATTTTTACGTTTGCGTGAGAACAACCGAGTGTAACAAGAATGGTGTTTAAATGCAGAGAGAGTGAAAGTCTCCCCACATTTACAGTCAGTTGTTTCATTAACAAACGTAAAGCCAGTTCCTCCTTCATGACAAATTGATAGATGAGTAATGGCCGTTTTCTTTTCCGATGTGAAGGCGTGGCAGTTGTCGCATTGATATTGTTTGAAATGAAATTGAAGATGGTGATTGAGATTATCTGATCTCATCTCATTTTCGCAAATAGGACAAGCAATAATTTTTGAAGACATTGGCATTGTGGCTTTTTTAAAAGTTGATTTTTCGTTGTAGTAACTTTTCAGTAAACAGTGACAAATAAAAATAATTTTTGTAGTTGAGGTTTGAGTTCAGTTTTTGTTGTAGAATAAGATGGTTGAGATTGAAGTAAAGACTTACTTGAAAGTGATGAATATTTGAGAGTGAGTTGATGATGAATAATTAAAGTGTGATAATATTAAATTATGTAAAATAAATTAAAGAAAACAATTTACACTATAAGGAAGTTGTTAAGTTGAATGCAAACATTTGTGGTGATGTTTTAGTATAATGTATATGGTCACATACTACTAGGATCGGCATGCTGCAATGCAGCTGCATTTTTAAGAATGCTGTGCTGGCTTGTCGACAAAATTGCACTGCCACAACTCCCTATCACCCATGACATTTGCTAGATCATCCGCATCTTCAAGGCCAGTGTCCTTTAAGATGCGTCTCAAGAAAGTCATGGGCTGTCCACCATGCTTATTCACTCCATGAAGCTGCCAAAGTACAAGATTATGCACTGGCTGGTCCTCACGGCGAAAGCAACGATTGGCAATGATCAATTTGGCACGAAAAAGGTGTGAGTTAGGTCTAACTGTCCTGGTATCCTGGCTCTATACTACTCTTATTGCAGTGCTTGGGAGTATTTGATTTTTGAGTCCTAGGTTTAAAAATACCCTATTGAAAATGTTAGCAATATTGCTAATAATATCGTCCATTTCTCTTAGGCGATTTATTTTGGTTTGTTCCTTTTTTTATTTAAAATATAATTAATTATATTCAAACGCAACTTTGGGTCCTGTGCAGTATTTGGCAGCTGCCAAATTTATCCTGCATGTGTTTGTTTTTCATATACTTATTTTGATTATTATATATGTTATGTGCACTTTTAAAGGCCTTATAATAAGAATCCTATTTTGTGAATCACCATTGTTGTAGTTTTCCATTTTTTCTTTACGTAATTCTTTAAGCTCCTTCCTGTCTATACTATAGCCAGTGTCACGTCCTGACACTGGTTATACACTATAGCTATACACTGCAGCAACACTATAGCATGTGTTTGTTGAAAATGAGTCAGTCAGTCTCTCCCTTCTTGGCGCCTAACTAAGAAGCCTCAGACAACGAATGTGTTTATGATTGGGACAATTGGAATTATTCATTTGCCGAATTAGATAAGGGGAATAAAATACTGAACTGAGCACCATTTAAATATAGAAATTGCACATATAGAGTACCGGTGTAACATTTACATAATACATTTATTTAGTGAGGTAAGTGCGTGAAATCGGTTAGAGGTTCAGTATAAAATAGTATTATAATGAAAACAAATTAAAAAGCTGGCTTTAGGATGGCCCCATCAGACGGTGTCTAATTTTCATGGGGGTTCCGGTATTACTTATTGTATAGAGTGGAGAGGGTAAAATAGACTTAAAAGACTTTAAAATTATTAAATAAAATCTGGTTGGTGGTGATTGACTAAGAATAATATTATGTACCGGTACATACACTCTACAAAGTGTCTTGTCAATTTGACGTTCAAAATGACAAGAATCCCATGTCAATAGTTAGCCACAAATACGATTGTCAAATTAGCAATAATTTCTTGTCATTATAATTGGCACGCATTTCTGGTTGTATTGACAAGAATACTTGCAATCCTTGACAAGAATATCTTGTTAAATGTGCAAAATTCTTTCCATTTTGGCTATAAACATAACCAACCAATTTAACTGACAAAATATTCTTGTCAAAATCACTGGATATTATGTATAGTGTACTGCACAATGGTGAAACCTCAATAATATAATAAAGAAAAAAAAGTATTTGTAATGAAATTATTTTACTATAATATATTTATAAACAAAGTCGGGCAAGCTAATAAGTATATAACTCGCCAGTTTGGTGGGGTAAGTAAATTTGCCCACTTCGTCAAGCGAATTTACATTATTTGTCAGTCCATTTGGTCAAGCGAATTAATACGTATTTATAATGGTTCAAATTATTGAATTACCAATCCCTAAACCAATTTAAACAACTTACTTAATTTTATGCCCTCAAATTTGGTACAAATATTTATACAAATGTTAACAAAATATAGTGTATTTGATAGAGTGTAGATTTATTGATATAGTGTATAGCATATTAATGTATTTGAAACATGTTTTGACCTACTAATCTAAAAATGGTGGGTCAAAATTTTTTATTTTGATCGCCTAAATACACCCCAATAACTACTATTCTTGCTTAACTATAACCATAATATTTTTTCATAAAGACCCAAACTAACCATCACCATTACGGCATTAGACAACAAGCTTGCCTAACAGTCTGGGCAAAGGCTACTGACCTGAAACATTGCTCAATTGACCAGACCCGTTGACCGGACCCATTCACTGGACTCATTGCCATTTAAAAGAGCAGGTTAGTAAAGGAGCAGGTTAGTGCAGTAGTAAAACAATATACGAAAGTTAACACATGTTACAAGATTATGGGTCTGGTCACAAAGTTGAAGTAATAAGGGTCCAGAATGGCATGTCTGTTAACCTGCTAAAAAATAAAAATCATTAAATTTCGTAATGGTGAAAGATTATGTCGAAATGATCAATTTGTATATGACTCGAAAAATGTAGCCCTGGTAGATCACTATGAATACTTAGGTGTCACATTGCAACCAACCTTATCCTTCACAAAACATATTCAGGAAAAGAAACAGAATGCCTTTGCGGTGATTGGATCTCTAAAGCATATACAGTAATGCTCTGTTAAAATCGGTATGAAAATCTTTTCTATGAAAATAGGACCTATGGTTATCTACTCCTTCAAAGAAATAGCGCGGTACTTTAAACTCAACCAATTAAAAGATATTGATAGAATAAAGAATATATTTGTGAAACGTTTGCTTGGTCTCCATAAAAACGCATCAGCTACCAGCCTGGCATTTAATGTAAAAACCTTCGTGCTCTCTATTTTAGAACGTTAACCTCAGATATTTAACATTATATATATATATCAGTATGAATTACAACTGACGGTGAAAACTGTTCATCATCCATCATGAATAAATGCCAACTGAGTTGGATTGCAATGGAAATGAAATTGCAATGGTGCAGCAATGGAAATATATGGCCTCCACGGACCAATTGTACAATACTTGTAGTTGTAGTGTAGTCAAAACTGCTCACAGTATCAGCAGAGAACACTCACTGGCATCTTGGGTATTCATGTTACTTAAACTGATTTAAGGCTGACTTGAGCTGAGGAGCAGGAGAGAATCATTTTTGTTATGAAATGGGGCCTAAGTTCAGCAAAGATGTCCTGCAAAACGGAGGCGATTTTGTTCTAGTGTCAAGCTTGGGGTAACCAATGAGACAACTCCAATGTTATATAGTGTCTGGTTGGAGATGTGTGCATTGTACTTGACACAATGAACCCTGCGTAACATTCTTGTGAATGTGCCATCCGGATATTTGGTGTCCTCAATAATTAGAGCCCAACGTAGACTCCCATAGAGGAGTACTGGAACTACTGCTGCTCTAAATAATTGGACCTTAAGTTTCCAATTAATTCTCTGTGACTTCCAAATCCTGGAAAGCCTATTCAAGGCTGCCCATGCCTTTCCCTTACGTATTCCAAGGTTACGTACTGACTTCCGGATCCATGATCCCAGGTAACAATTCTTCCACATACTCAAGCATGCCATCCTTTAAGCTTTTGCTCATCCGACCAGAGATTTCCCGAGGACTTAAGTTAACTGTCAAAATTTTGGTATTTTGGAGTTAATAAATAGACCAACACTAGAAGCAGCCTGTTCTGATGAGCTGAGGAGCCGTTGGGCTCCCTCTAGTGATTCTGAGAGTACTCAAGTCATCAGTAAAGTCTAGATCAGTTAGGTACTTGGCAGGATTTCCTCTACTTCTGGAGCCAGTAGGTGTAGTTACCATCACCCCATCATCATTATGATGATCTAAGGACATGCGTAGAACATAGTCAACTACAATTATGAACAAGAATGGCACAAGTGTGTCTCCTTGGAGGACTCCCCATAATACTTCAAATGGTTCTGTGTCACCATCAACAGTAGACACAAATATGTACTACTGTACTATGTGTATGCCATGGCTGCACCGCTGGTATGTCTGTATGTGGATATGATTGCTGTGTGCAAAATGCTACAGGTCTCGGGTACATACAGCAGGATATATATCTGGATTTAGCAGTGGATAAGCCTGTAGTCAGATATGCATTTTATGGTTGTTTTGGCGGTATTTTTTGTGAAGATATCTTATTGGACAACACCATTAATGTACTGCTCTGAACCAATACAGTAAAGCGATATAAAGAATGGCAGTAATATAAACCCATTCATAGAAAATTAACCTATTGCTCAGATATGATATGGTTATGCAACTTCCTCTGAAACCAGGATCCACCAAAACTATGTTCTAACAGCGTTCCAAAGTATTTCACTATACCTTTTAATTTAATGTTTTGGATAGAAAATCAAAAATCCAAATATAATAATAATCTGTTGAATTTACTTTTCTTGTCCGTAATAACTATTTACATACTTGTGTGTAAAGTAGCACTTTACAGTGTGATGATCCGAGTGAGTGGCTTTGTTACATGAACGAACATTAGTGAGTGAGTGAAAATAAAGCCACGAGGATCAGAACAGTGTGAAGTACTTTGCAACAAGTATGTATGTAGTTTTATTCAAAAATTGTAACATTACTAAATGATTGTTTGTATATATTATAAGTGATAAAAACTGCACAAATTAAATTAGTTGCTGTATAAATAAATGTAAAAATGACATAAATTATGTTATAAATAAGTTAGCTTATATTTGTGGTGGCGTTTGGAGCCATGTTATAATAATATAGCTAGGCCCTACTGGTTATTAATAGCTATACCCTACCTACCGGTAGGTATTGCAGTAGGCCTATCTGGCTGTCAGGCAAATTTCCACCTATTGTTTACATGGTAACTATTGATGCCGTAACTTTACAGCTCGCCATCATTGGTTACTACATAGACATGGGGCATTACAACACCCACTACAATACTAATTGTACAGACCAATACAAGGCTGTAATGTCCTCTAAGGTTGTAAAGTGCTAAATAAAAACTCGCTGTTAATACTAACGGTGTTGAGTAATGTTACAATTTTGGAATAAAAGAAAGAATTATAATTATTATTATTATTATATTATTCCTTGACTAGCCCATATATACCCATATATAGCCCATATATTATACGGAATAGAATTAACGGTAAAGTACAACACACAATAGAGATAGCACAACAATAACTATTATTAATTATTAAATGGAACAAATAGCTTCATCATAATGTATGTGTGGAAGACAATTTAGGATACTTAGGGCATACTAATTTAGGGCATCTAGGTCCCTGAACAGGCAGTACTGCAGTACTGCTTAAGAACAATGTAACTGTGTAGCCCATGCAAAAGTCAGTAAGTACTGGTTATCATACTACAGTACTGCTTGCAGCACTGTATCTATTAATTAACTCGATAAACACTTCCGGCCGGTTTCCTCTAGTTGTTTTCCCTTGACAATCTTCGACCAACATGACATCCAAATCCCAACAAGACGTCGCGTCACTCGCCCGCACTATTGACAGTCTAAATTGCGACATGGCGGGTATAAAACAAGAACTAACATTAGTCAAGTCCAACACTGAGGAAATTCTTAACGAAAACTCACATTTAAAGTCGCAAGTACAGACTCTAACGCTAAAAAACAATGCTTTGAACCAACATGTAAGGCGATCGAACATCCTAATCCATGCAGTACCGTAAAGTAAATCCCCAAAGGAAGAGCGAAAAATCCTTAACGACCTACTAGTTAAACTTGAAATTTCACCTTCTTCTGTGGACGTTTTTCATCGCGTAGGAACAAACCGCAGTGGCGACTCTACCAAAACCTCCTCTGGTAAACCTAAATCTCGACCTATTATTATCAAGTTCTTTGGTCATCAAACACGCATCGGGGCCCTCGCAAATAGGTCTAACATATCTCCGTACTATGCCACAGAGCACCTCACCCCGTACTGGTTCGAGTTGTACAACCTGCTAAAAAAAATGGAGGGACGATGACGATATCTATTCGCTCTACTCACGTAATGGCGATATTTACGTTAAACTCAGTAGCTAAAGGTATCGGGTCACTTCCGTCTTATTAGTCCTGTTATGTCAATTATGTTTAAAGGTATATAAAGAAATATGTTTTTGTAAGTATATCTCACGCATATTATGTTAACTAGGCCTATCTCAAAAGTTATATGGTAATTTCGTCTTTTTAGCTCCATTATGTTAACTATGCCTAAACGTGCAAGATTATTATTATTATTTTTTTTTTTTTTTAGATTTTTTCCGGCTTATCTGGCCATTACGTGTTTACGTGTTTACAAACACAATTTTTTACCGGATCTTTCTGCTTTTCCAATATGGGCTATTGCTCATTTCAAGACCCAATCCTATCTATTGTGGATTAATAGCTGTCCAACCAACCACCCACCCCAACCCCCCCCCCCCCCCCTCCCCCCCCTTGCTATGATCCATAAAACAACCTTGGTAACTAATGTAGACTGCCATTTTTGTTTCTCTAAGATAAATTCAAATGACCACATATTTTCATGTACCTTTTGTACCAATGTATTTCATATGCAATGTGCTTCCCATATACCGTCGGCTTCTGCCCTTATACATAATAGTGGAAATTTTTCTTCCATAATGTGTATTTACTTTCACCGTGAAATTTTTCCATTTTTTGAAGTAGATGACGGGGACGAAGACATTTTTCTCCTACATGACAAAAATAATATAACTTACAATGAAGGAAATACGAATAATCTATTTTGTGATATTGACCCAGATATTAATGCAGTTAATAATAATGACCTTGGTGGATATTTTGACGCGACTAAATTAGACGCACAAACACGTTATCTCAAGCAGAATGATAGCTTTTCGATTTATCATTTAAACTGCCATAGCTTTAATAAAAATTTATCTGCAACAATCGACATCTGCAATCTCTTGAGACGGTGTTTGATGTACTTACTTTTACAGAGACTTTTGTGACAAACGATGATGCAACGAATCTAATACAAATAAACGGGTATCAGGAACCAATTACAGATAATCGTAAATACGGTAGTAAAAAACGTGGGGGGACTGCTATTTATGTACGGGAAGGAATTACTTGTATCGAGCGTGAAGGGTTAAAAATGGATGGGTTTGAAAACTGCTGGGTGGAACTGAATAATCGTTACACCAACAAACCACTCATAATCGGTACGATTTATAGACCAGAAACAGTCCACATAATGAATTTTACAGAACAATTAGATAATACATTAACAACATTAGCTAGCAAAAAATATGAAACTATTATTACTGGGGACATTAACATTGATGTATTAAAGTCAAATTCTAAATCATTAGATTATGTACAGTTACTAAACTCCAACGGGTTTTCACAGATTATTGACAAACTAACCAGAATTACAGAAAACTCGAAGACACTCATAGACCATATTATCACTAACGTGTCTGTAGGTATCTGTCATTCTGGTGTACTACTTACAGAAAAAGGCAGTACTGACCACTTACCGATATTTTTACAAGTTGCAAAATACCATTGTCATTTTGATGAACCGGAAAAAACATACATTTATGATTACTCAAAATTTGATAGTGAGCAATTTCTAGCTGATCTTTGGTCACCAACTTCATGGAGTTATGTACATACAACAGAGTTAAATTTGAATTTGATAATTTCTACTCAGATTTTGAAAAAATATGTTCCAAACACTTACCAACAAAGTTACTGACTAAACATGCAACCCCCAAAAAACCTTGGTTATCTCCAGGATTATTAAAATGCATACATAAAAAAAATAAACTTTATATTAACTATGTGACTGATAGATCCACTGCAAATCAAAATAAATACAAAATTTGCCGTAACAAATTAACAGCCATTCTAAGGAAAACAGAAAAAGATTACTATACAACGGAATTCAGCAAAAATAGCACTAATATTCGTAAAACATGAAAACAATAAATTCTGCCTTACATCACAATAGAAATTTAACAATGCCCAAACGTATGTCAGTCAAAAATGAGAGCGGTAGTAAACTTCTTACAAATAAACAAGATATTGAAAACTGTTTGAACACACATTTATCTACTATTGGTTCTACACTCTCTGATACTATCCCACTTTCTAATAGATGTCCAACCCGCTTTATAAAACATACTCTACCTAACTCTTTCACCGTGATAGAAACTACACCCGTGGAAGTACAGTACCATTTACTACAGCTAGATTTAAAGACCTCCACTAATGATAAATTTCCTACTTACCTAATAAAACTATCAGCCGAAATATTATCATATCATATGTCCTACTTAATTAATTATCTCCCAATCAATTTGGTTTTCGAAAAAAACTAACAACAACAGACGCCATAGCAAATCTTGTAGAAAAAATTCAGCATGATCTTGATTCTGGCTTATCTTCTTGTGTCACATACATAGACCTTAAGAAAGCGTCTGATACGCTAGATCACAAAGTTCTCTTAAAAAAATTATGCTGTTATGGTGTACAAGGATCTCAATTTAATTTATTCAAGGATTACCTAACAGATCGAACCCAATACGTCGCTATCGATTCAACAATATCCACACTTCATACTATTTTATGCGGTATACCACAGGGAAGCTTGCTCGGACCCCTACTGTTCCTTATATACATAAATGACCTTCCTAATGCAACCCCCAAAAAACCTTGGTTATCTACGGCATTAGGAAGGTCATTTATGTATATAAGGAACAGTAGGGGTCCGAGCAAGCTTCCCTGTGGTATACCGCATAAAATAGTATGAAGTGTGGATATTGTTGAATCGATAGCGACGTATTGGGTTCGATCTGTTAGGTAATCCTTGAATAAATTAAATTGACAACATATTTGTATCATTATTTGCAGATGACACTTCTTTAATGTACAGCTCAAAATCACTCACCGAACTAGTAACTACCATGAACAATAACTTAATTAAACTTACTGATTGGCTTATAGATAATAAACTATCATTGAACCTTGCAAAGACGGAATATTGTATATTTACAAACCATCATTACGACTCACTTCAAAAAAATTAAAATCAATAACATAAAAGTAAAAGAAACGTCAACTGCGAAATATTTAGGCATCCACATTGATAGCAAATTGTCATGGAAGACCCATATTGCAGTAACGCTCAAGAAAATTTCTAAAATAGGTGGATTATTTTATAAAATACGACATTATTTTCCTATGAATATACTGCGCATCATTTACTTTTCTCTGGTTCATCCTTATTTACAGTATGGCATTGCTATTTGGGGTAACACTTATCAGACTACGCTTAAGCCATTGCATACAAAAGTTAATAAATTAATACGGGCCATTACATTCAGACATCACAGAGCGTCCTCTGTCCAAATTTACAAAGAACTGGGTATATTACCGATAGACAAACTTTACACACTACAGGTTGCCAGTATAATGTACGATGTCCATAAAAAACTATCACCCCTCACAGATCTTTTTAATAAAACTAGCAAGTCACATAATTATGGTAAACGTGCGGCATTATCTGGTAATTATTTTATTCCTCCTGTTCGACTTTTAGTTGCTAAAAACTCGCTGTCATACAACGGTCCAACTATATGGAATTCTTTAGACAATAGTCTTAAATCTCTGCCAAACAAACATATTTTAAAAAAAAACTAAAACGTAAGTTATTAAATGACCTTTAGTTTATCATATATATATTTTTCCTTTTAAGATTTTAGACTAACAAAATTTATTTTAAATTAAAGTATCTAGTCCCTGTCATGTACCTCAAATTAAATTAAATATAAATTAATTTATATCATCTTTTCAATATCAAAAACTATTTCAATTGTATTAATTCTTAATAATAATTGTTAATTGTATTTTATACAGTACACTAGAGGTATAAAAAATAAAAGTTTACATTTTGTTGTGCATAATTTATGAATTCATCTTCAATTTTATTTTCAATTTGTATTATTTGTACAACTATTATTGTGAAAAATAGATTTCAGTTCAGTTCAGTACTTTTTGTTCAAGTTTTGATACTGTCTTATCCTTTGAATGGTGGAACAATAATTCCCTCATGTATTTAGCCTTGTATTGTATTTCCTAGTTTGTAATTGGACAAATTCTTCTCTAACTCTTATCAATCCAATGAAGTGTGTGAAGGCCCACGAAATGTAATATGTAAAATTTATAAATAAAACTATTAAATGACTACATATGTACCAAGTATGGTTTAATTTCATCAATGATTGACCGAGATAATAGGGATCAAAACTTAGACGACGACGGCTAGAGATAACCCGATATTGGAACCACTATGCTAAGACTTTGTGCACTTTGTGGCTCGCCCCACAAGAAGTATTGTCATTCATAGACCATTGGTTTCATTCAGATAATAAATTGATCCATGGTCCGATGCGTTGCAGTCATTCTCTAAAATATTATTTGAGGCACTGAATATTTCTGCCAATTACTAACCACATGTGTGCTACATAATAAAAATATTTGTTTACCAATTGAGTGAATAAGGAGTACTTTATTGTAGAATTTTATGTGACTTTACGACTTGTTTAATGGCGTCTTGATGCTGTCTCTAGTTTTCTGCAATTGCAATGTCGACGTTTTTCGTTCTGCAGATCTCTTTCCGACTACCCGCAGTGTTTTGTCATTCACGTCACCCCAGGTTGATACAAATTTATAACAACGAGAGAGGATGTCTGTATATTCAGAGATCTCAGCATCGGATATCACAGATTTATGGCCAATGTCGTTGATCCTTTGAAAATCTGGCTCATTGGCACATTGGACATATCTGTAAAACTTTACTACTCTAAAAGTGGTAAATATGTAGGGACTTATAGGGTAAATATGTCCAAATTCGGTCTCTTATCACTGGGGGTGCTGTCCAGTGTCACCAGAGGATATCATTAGCACAGACCCAAGAGGAGGGGCAGTGCTTTGTCGAATGTGGCATCGAACAAGATCTATAATACCGAAGTTTTGAGTACTCCATCCGTGTTCCTATTTAAAAAAAAATATTACATGTTGACGTTCAAAATATGCCTGCTTTTCAATCTGATTTGCGCGTTTTAGGACTGTTTTTTCAGCTATTCTATTAATGTCCTCTTTCTTCTTTGACATAGTTAACAGCCGGGATTGGCAATAACTGATATATAAAAATTAGTACCACCAATTTCGCCTGTAAATTAGTACCACCAATTTCGCCTGTAAATTACCACCAAGTTTATTGCAATACTTCACTTGCAATATAAGTAAATGTTATGGGGAGTCCTTGGGACATGGTGTAAATGGCATCCAACTTCATAACTTCCGATTTTCCAGTCCCTGGTTTACCACAGAATATTGGGTTGGGGGTAAATGTGTAGTTGCCAGATATAACCCTATCAATCGCCTGGACACCGATTGTAAAAGCGTGATTTTGTTCAGCCAGTGATTCTGGTGTTTGTCCAGGTGCTGACAGGAGAACTGGTTGCCAAGCAACCCGAGAATCTAACCGCGCCATAACTACGGCGTCCATTGGGGGTAGGTTTGCAATCTTACAGCCACCATCTGGGTTATATAATGCCGCAGCAATGTTTCTCCTTGATTCTAAGAGAGATGCAGCAAGATTTAATGTTGCTTCTTCTTGCAACTCTGAAAATAAAACTGTTGGAGTTCCATAACAAGATATATTGTTGTTTAAGAAAAATTCTCTGAAGCAATTCCAAGCAGCTACAGCCAATTTGTCGCGGCTTTGTGTTCCCCCAGGCTGCCACTGCATCTGTTCTAGAACAGACCGTCTACCTAAAGAGTTTGCATGTTGCAAAAGTTGATCTCGTCCTTCAAGTCCTGGTGGTAGTAATCCAGCTTTAATAAAGGAAGTCTTGAGATTTGGAACGCAGAAAATATCATGTTCAGTTTCGAATCTCCCCATGCTTAATATAATATGAATTAGAAACTTTACAGGATTGGTTGGTTTATAATGACCAATGACATGGATGGGCACTTTATTTGGATATAAACAGTTTTTATAAACGAGTTTAGAATGCAATGCATCATTAGTTTCTACAGATGTTAACATAACATCAACAATTCCAGAATTTACAATATAATTTACATTTGTAGTGGTCATATTTCTGATGTAATCTTTCAGAAGAGGAATGGCAATTGGTCGAACTTGAACCATTCGGTCGTCCCCATCTATCCACGCAGTGGTACGGCTGTCAGGTAATATATTAAGTTCGTGTACTGATTGATCTGCGCTCCTGGGTGGAGTAATTCACGCAAACCAGGTTAAGTACAACTTCGGTGAGTTTACAAACAGTAACTCAGGTGGCCGCAAGGAGAACACAGATATTTTATCAATACTTATCTTTGCAGCTTTTCTATCCAGCATCATTAGTTCCTGGCTTTGTGTAAACTGCCGCTCAGGAGGTAATTGTATCAAATCACGACGTACCCTTACTGCCTCCAGGAACTCACCTACCGCTCCTCCATCTGGAATAGCTGGTCCCCTTTCCCGTTTTTCGATCATGTAACCATGACGAAGTTCCATAGCAACGGTTGGTATATGTATTGATTCAATATTTGATACAGTCAGCGGGAATTCCAATAATAGCCATTGTGCTTCTGGACAACCAAGAGATCTTACTTGCTGTGTTTTTTGTTTGGATTCCTGTTGTTGGTCTTTATTTTCTTTATTAATATGTTGGCTGGTTATTTTAATATTTTGGTATTCCTGGGCTGTGACTTTAATGGCATCCTGTTTATTCCCAGAAGTTAAGTACAAGCTTCTCTTCTCATCTGAACCAGCTTCGTACTTAGTGACATAATCTGCCGAGGTGCGGTGATCTGTGATTAATGCATTGTCATTGGATTGATGCAATGCGAATAAAGCAGGGAAACAGGGAGAAAATGCCTCATCTCCATCGGTTGGATAGGTATGTCGACCAGCTACTAGAGGGGGGAGAAGTCTAATGGGTCTACCTGGTCGGGGATCGCGTTCGGCTAGACCGGATTCCAGATATGCAGCAAGGGCCTCATCGGAATGCTTCAGTGGTATTAAGTCGTAGCCGTATCCTTCCTGATTACCTGTTTTGCGGTATCTACACACCCCATCCTTCTTTTGGCATCTGGCCCCAGGTACAGTGCAGGAATGAATTTGTCTTTTTAAATTCGACATTATTTGGTCATAGTGGTCTCCGTCTTTTATAATCCCCAACCGGGTGTATTTCTGTACGTCTTCTTTGGGATACATAGTTCTAGAACTAGCCCTAATTTTATTTCGGATCACATCCAAGTTAGTATCTTTGGTCCATATAAGACAGTGCATGTGACAATGATTTCCTTTATCATCCTGAAATTCGTGATTCACAAATATGTGTTCAATTTCGCCTAGAGGTTTTTCGTGAGACTTTTCAATATATTCAATATGATATTCATGGGTTCGTTGTGCGGCACGTGTATATAGCATCATAGCTGACTGCATAATGGCACGTTGAAGATCTGGTGAATCCTTAGCAGCTGAAATTAATTTTTGTACCTGTTTCCAAATGGGTGCAACTCCAGGATGAGTGTCCATGGCGATTGTATGAGTATAAAAATATGTTGGTGGACCTTCGTTTGCTAGAAAATTGGATAATTCCAACACATTTTTATCACTGTCAGTTTGATCAAAATTTAATCGACATTTAGCTATTATATTAGGTATACGTGCTGCCTTGCTAAAAAAGGGCACCTAGCCCTCTTTTCATCACATATCTGGAGTCAGTATACCGCAGATTACAGTTCATTGGGGCATCAAACACAAAGACCAGATAATTTGGATCAGTTGATGTGAGTGAATGCCCACTTAGAAGTCGGCAACGAATATGTTCAAAGATGCCAGCAAAACCGTACCACCTTGTTACTTCCTCCTTTGCCCACAGTGGATGAGGAATGGCCCCAACTATTGTGCCGTCTGTTAATAGTGTATGAAAGATGGAAGGGAAAAGGAGGCCCTCAGGGATACATTAATGGTGCTGATTTGGTTGGTGTAGTCGCAACCAAATGTTGCAACCATCTTTCATTTATGGCAGATGTTGAAACATGCCGTCCTTTCCTCAGAAGAAGTCCCATTGCTGAAGCTAGTAGAGCATGTCCGGGGATGAATTCACACACAGAGGAAAAATCAAGCTTTCAAATCAGCTTTCAAATCGAAAAATCAGCTATTCTATTAATGTCCTCTTTCTTCTTTGACATAGTTAACAGCCGGGATTGGCAATAACTGATATATAAAAATTAGTACCACCAATTTCGCCTGTAAATTAGTACCACCAATTTCGCCTGTAAATTACCACCAAGTTTATTGCAATACTTCACTTGCAATATAAGTAAATGTTATGGGGAGTCCTTGGGACATGGTGTAAATGGCATCCAACTTCATAACTTCCGATTTTCCAGTCCCTGGTTTACCACAGAATATTGGGTTGGGGGTAAATGTGTAGTTGCCAGATATAACCCTATCAATTGCCTGGACACCGATTGTAAAAGCGTGATTTGTTTACCCAATGATTCTGGTGTTTGTCCAGGCACTGACAGCCGAATAGGTTGCCAAGCAACCCCATAATCTAACCACCCCATAACAACCGCATCCATTGGGGAGGGTTCGCAATCCTACAGCCACCACCTGGTTTATATAATGCTGCAGAAATGTTTCTCCTGGATTCTAAGAAAGATGCAGCAAGATTTATTGTTGCTTCTTCTTATAACTCTGAGAATAAAACTGTTGTAGTTCCATAACAAAAAATATTGTTGTTTAAAAAAATTATCTGAAGCAATACCAAGCAACCACAGCCAACTTGTCATGGCTTTGTCCCCCCAGCCAACTTGTCACTGCATCTGTTCTAGAACATACCGTCTACCTCAAGAGTTTGAATGTTGCAAAAGTTAATATCGCCCTTCAAGTCCTGGTGGTAGTAGTCCAGCTTTAATAAAGGATGTCTTGCGATTTGGAATGCAGAAAATATCAAGTTCAATTTCGAATGTCCTCATGCTGAATAATATATGAATTAGAAACTTTACAGGATTGGTTGGTTTATAATGACCAATGACATGGATGAGTACTTTATTTGGATAAAAACAGTATTTATATACCAGTGTAGAATGTAATGTATTGCATTATTTGTATCTATGTCTGTTAACATAGCAAAAACATTTCCAGAATTTATAATATAACTAACATTAGTGGTGTTTCTGATGTAATCTTTCAGTAGGGGAATTGCAATTCGTTGAACTTGAACCATTCTATTATTATTGATTGATCTTCATTCCTGGTTGGTGTAATTCGCACAAACCCGATTATGTACAACTTTGGGGAATTTACAAAAAGAGTAACATATTTTTTTTTTCAATTTAATTATCGTAAATCAAGATAGATACATAATAAGAATACATAACAAAACATAACAAAAATATGACAAAATATCTAACAATAAAACTAAATTGTTGGCGATGGGTGACGGCTGATAGCTAAGCTAGTAGATGCTGTCACCCATTACGGAAACAAAAAATAAAAATGGTAAAAACTGGTAACTCAACCGCAAGGAGAACACAGATATTTTATCGATACCTATCTTTGGATTTTCTATCTAGCATCATGAGTTACTGGCTTTATAACAACTGCCACTCAGATGGTAATTGTAATAACTCCTGACATATCCTTACTGCCTCCAGGAAGTCATCTACTACCGCTCCTCCATCTGGAATAGCTGATCCCCTCTTATCATGTAACCATGACGAATTTCCATAGTAACGGTTGGTATATCTATAGATTCAATATTTGAAAGAGTCAATGTTAATTCTAATAACAGCCATTGTGCTTCTGGGCCACTAAGATATATTACTTTCTGCATTTTTTGTTTGGATTCCTGCTGTTTATCTTTAGTTTCTTTTTATTTATTTGTTGGCCAGTTATTTTAATGTTTTGATACTCCTGCGGTGTTACTTTAATGGCATCCTGTTTATTCATATAAGCTGCACTTTTCCTCCAAACCCAGCTTTGTACTTAGTACGCCAAGGTGCGGTATTCAGTGATTAATGCATTGTCGTTAGATTAATGCAATGCAGAGAAAATAAAGCAGGGAAAACGGGAGATAATGCCTCATCTCCATCAGTTGGATAGTTGTGACGGGATCCAAGAGGGATCCCGGTTTATCCGGTTTTAGTTCACGCGTCCCCGCCGTGTATAAAGAGTAAATGAGTTTGTGCTGTTTGTCGTATATAATATGATATGCAGATATAGATATAGATATAGATATGAGATAATATTGTCGTATATGGAAGGCGGGATACGGTAACTAAAGTCCCGGTCCTTCCCTATCTAAAACTATGGTAACCTAATCTAGCACCGGTATTGCACTGAGATAACTGAATGGAAAGATTACTGCCAAGTGGCTATATTGCACGGTTGGCCTTGTTACTCTACCTAATCGATGCCTTTCCCCCCTCTGATTGGTTGATACCCTTGTTGGCGCCCTTTGGAGTGTTCCCGTTCACTCCACCTATTCTCTCTGGGTTAGGGGTTTGGCCCCTGACCCTCATTGTGTGCTTCTCCTTCCCATTCTCATTGGGATGGCACGAGTTGGTTAATTACCCAATCTCGTGGCTCCCAATATTGCTTATCGGCTTATAACTTTATGGGGTGTTAGCGGGATTGAATAAGCTAACACTCCCCCCCATGCTATCTTCCCGGTAAGAAGATAGCATCAACCAAAAAAGTGCGCTACAATCCCGCTGGATCCCGATCTAGTATCGGGTGTGGGGTGGAATTCTTTTCTCTCGGAGCCGGCTTTCCAGGCCGCCCCCTATGGGTATGATAACGCTACCCTGTGTGCCTGGCGTCTCATGTCGGGCCGATCGCGTTCACCTCTCACGCAACTTTTGTTTCCCCAACACTTCCGCCCTATCTCTTCTTCACTCTCATCCTAACTCTCTCATACACTCGGACCTCCTCGTCCCTTACTCAGTCTCTTATTCTCCCCCCCACACTAGAATTGTGCCCGCACTCTCTCCGCACTTCGCACCTACTACTCTGTCCCTCAACCCTACTCTGACTACCTCATCCCTTCTGACGAATCTCCCCCCCCCCTCTTGTGCCGTCGCACTCAAGAAGTGTGAAATTGTCTGGTGTCTCGTCCATAGTGCCATAGTCAGTTGTCCCCCAGTCCCAGTAGCTAATTGAGAAAGGTTGTATGACTATAGTACTTACTCCCATCGTATATATTCGTAGATTACTAATTACTACATACGTACATACAAATTGCACTTATATGATTATTTGCATTAATTAAATTTGTACTTAATAGTTCGTACGTCCCACGCGGCGCCTTCCAGGCGTACCACGTCCAAGTCCCAGTCTCTCTCCCTCGACTCTGGGAACCTATCTGTTCCTCTGGGGATAGTTCCCCCTGGCGTCCTCTTCCCTGGGTCGTTTCTTGGTTATCACCGTTCCTCTGGCATCATCCGCTTTCTGCTTTCGGACCTTCGCCGCCACCTCCCTGCTGATCCCGGTCGTTGGCTCCTTGGGCGCTGGTGTTATTAGTGCCCGATATCGCTTCGCCGGTGGCCCCTCAGAGTGGCCCGGTTGTCTCCCTCTGGTGGCGTCCCATAGGATCATTTTCATTGCCTTTGGTACGTGCTCCGCCAAGAAATCCCTAAACTCCCTTCGGTTCTCTGGCGTCCACATGTCCAAATACCTTTGCGTGTTCATCACTCCAGCGTACAACACCGCCGTTGCTACCTCTTGGTAGGTATACGGTAGCCTCCGCTTTATGATTTCCATGTGAGTCTCCTGATTGATAAGGAAGAAACCCCACTTGAACTCCTGGGCCTTCATGCGCTGGCGCGTCATGGCCCCGACGTCGGCCCATTCCTCGAATCTTGTGAACTTCTCCTCGTCGTTCATCCAGTCGCACTCGCGTCCGTAGTGTCCCCGAAAGTGGCACTTTGGACATCGGTTATGCAACCGTGGACACGCCCCCATCCTGTGGCTTGGTTCTCTGCAGTAGAGACAAAAGGTTCCCTTTTGGAACCGGTATAGGCAGCTGCTTTCCCGATGGGTCTGTCTCCCACAGTAGTCGCAGCCGAGTACCAATGTCTCCCGTCCCACCTCGTCTTTCGTTCCAAGCGATCTCCGCGGTCTGTGGAGTCGCTGGTAGGCGAACTTCTCTACGTTGGTCTCTCTATCTACGTCGATCTCTCCGCCCCTCTCGGGCATCGTCTCCCCGAATACTATCCGTGGTGCCGTCCCCGGTTGCTCGCCCAACCTGATGGTGCTCCCCGCGAAATCCATCGCCGGCTCCTCGTGCACCCAGGTCCGCTTGCCGGATCTGTTCCAGAAGGCCCTCGCCCCACTGGCCGTCACCACCCTTCCGCCAACCCAGTCCGTGTCCGAGTGGCCTATCCTCTCGATGGGCGGCATCTCTCCGAACTCATCGTCGTCGTCCTCCTCTTCTGGTAGTGTCTCCAACCCCGGTATCCCGATGGATCCACTATGTCCCTTCCCGCCTTGGCTCTCGCCCGTAGCTCTCCATCCCTCTAGCTCCCTTAACTTCCTTGGCGGTTGGTCGCCCTCGGCGCCCGCTGGTATGGGCATCGTTTGCAACCCCGACGTCGACTGTTCCGGTGATCCCACCATCCACCCCAATTCTTGCCCTAGAGACTCCCCCGAACTCCCTGATGAAGTCCAATGAAGTTCGTCTAGGCCTGCCTGTTCCTCAAAGCCATAACTCTGTGTCCTGGCCTCCTCTTCCCTCTCCTCTGCTTCTATCCTCTCCCGTCTAGCGACTTCTTCCAGTCGCTTTGCTTCTCGTCTATCCGTCTCTAGCTGCTCCCATCTCTGATACGGTGTATCTGTCTCCCCGTCTACCAGATGTCGGCTGTTGTAGTACACCGACTCGCCCTTCAGCCCCGGGTGGTCTACCAGACCGTCAAAGGCCGTCTTAAAGGCTCTCCTGTAGCTTAGGGGTGATCCCGATAACAGAAATGCCCCTGGTTCCCTCTCGATAACCACGGTCATGAATAAGTTAAGCAAACTTATCATCATCCAGTCCTCCTGCAGGATATATCGCTTCTGATATACCTTTATCACTCCCCTGCGGAACTGATATACCTCCTGCTTTCCCGGTCTCGCTCCCCACTTTAGCGAGTTCGCTAGTTCTGCTCCGTATTCTTCCCTAAACTTCCCCCAATCCATTGGTTTGTGGCATACGAGCCCCAATAATTGGCCCATCGCCACCGCCCCACATTGGCCTGTGTTTTCGACTACCCCCAACCCATCCGGTGCCGTCATAGCCATAAAGACTTTCTGCATGTCCAGGAGGTTGGTGGCGTCCGGACCGATGATCCTCTCCGCGTCCTCGCGAATCGCCAATCCCACTTTCGTCGTCGACTTCTCTCTTACTAAGACTTGTACCGCTTTCGGTAACCGGGTTAATTTCGGCCCGTCCTTCTTCCCATACGTCCCTAGGTCGAATAAGAAGATGTCCCCATTTGGCGCGGCCAAATGTAGGAGTATGGTCCTGGCCGACCCCGTCGTTCCTCGTCTCGAACCCGCCTCGTCTTCCACGGTTCCCTCGTCGTCTAGGATCATATATCCTCCCCTGTTGACGGACTCTATGAATCTCTTCCAGTCCTTCCTCGGTGATTCCCTCGGATACTTCGGAATCCCGAACTTCGCCTCGTCCCATTTCACCACGTAGTGGAAGTGTTGGAAGATCACGTTGTCCAGCGACGGTGTCCCGTAGGTCCCGACCAGCCGCTGTTCGTGCATCTCCCTGAAGTGATCCTGCAGCGCTCGCGCCGCGTGACCCCTTTCCAACCTCTCGTAGTATCCTCTCGTCTTCTCTTCCGGATGCCTCTCGGTGAAATCCACCAGTATCTCCTTTCCTCCTGACTCCGCCTTTCTCTTTCTGATCAACTTACTCGCCATTCCGAACGTTCACTCGCTCACCTGCAAGGTGGTGCCTTACCAAGGCGCAATACAGATGAGTGATGTATCTAAGATGTTCTGTACGGTTCGATAATGGCCTATTTCCTACTTAACTGCGCCTTTTAACCTAAATTATTCCTAATTAATTTTGAAGCTAGTAAATGAGCGTAATTTACAATTTCTGTCCGTTACTTTTATTATGTTCTAGAATAACTTTCCTTGTGTTGCCATTATTTTGTAACTTTCAGCCCTATTCTATTTATTTATCTATTTAATTTGATTCTACTGTCCTACTACTTACTACTGCCTATGGATTATTCTATTCTCTAATCCACATTCTGGCCTACTCTATGGGTCTATGCAGTACAGCAGTATGCGTCGTGTGGCCACACGACTTTACCCAGCTGTACTCATATGCCCCCCTCTCTCTACTAACTGCTAACTAATATCTATATCTATATCCCCTTTTACCTCTTACTCTCTCTCTTCTAACTAACGGTACTACGTACCCTCTAACTCTCTAACTAACTAGCGGTACTTACGTACCCTCTAACTCTCTAACTAACTAGCGGTACTTACGTACCCTCTAACTCTCTAACTAACTATCGGTACTACGTACCCTCTAACTCTCTAACTAACTATCGGTACTTACATACCCTCTAACTCTCTAACTAACTATCGGTACTACGTACCTTCTAACTCTCTAACTAACTATCGGTACTACGTACCTTCTAACTAACTAACTTTTTCTGTCCTTTGCACCTATCTTTCCACCTATCCGCACTTCTACCGATCGGACTCTTCCGTCCTCGTCGGAGTAGGTGCCTACAACTCTCGCCAACCGCCATTGGTTGTTGATGATAGTATCATCCGTAACGATTACGAGATCTCCCTCTCTTAACTCCCTGTTTGACTTCCTCCACTTGCTTCGTTTATGGAGTGTGGGTAGGTATTCCTCGACCCACCTCCTCCAATACTCTGCGCTTATTGCTTTAGCGACTTTCCAACTTTGGCGGGAGTGTATGTCATCTGGGTCTACACCCCGCATATCGATGGTCGCTGGCCTTTCCATCAGGAAATGGCTAGGCGTCAGCACGTCTAACGACTCAGGGTCATCATTCTCCGGATATAGCGGTCTGCTATTAATGATCCCCTCGCACTTCGCAAGTACTGTCCGTAAGACGTCCTCAGTGACCATGTGGGTGTTCATTAGCTTCATCATTAGATGCTTTGAACTGCCCACCAGTCTCTCGACGCATCCTAGTGTATGTGGTGCATACGGCGTCCTTCTCTCCCACTTTACTTGTCGTCGTCTCATGGCTGCCCTGACTTCTTCTCCCTCCAAGATGTCCAAGGCCTCTGCCATCTCACTCTCTGCGCCCACAAAGTTGGTGCCGTTGTCGCTGTATATCACTGCGATCGTCCCACCTTTGCGGTCCCTAAACCTTTCTAAGGCGTTAATGAACGCTGATGCGGTTGCATCTTGGGCGAGTTCTATCCCTACCGCCCGCGTATTGTTGCATACGAAGATAATGCCGTAGCGTTTCTCCGTGTGTCGCATCACTTTGATCTTTATCGGCCCGAACATGTCCACACCGCAATGCGTAAATGGCGGGTCGTGCTGTCTTACCCTACTCGCCTGTAGTGGCGCCATCTCCTGTACGGCTCGCTCCTTCTTCGCTCGTCGGCAGGTCTGGCACTGCCCCACTACCGCTTTCACCTTCTTCCTCAGTTGTTTGACCCAATAGGTCCTCCTTATCTCTGTGAGGGTTCGGTTGGTGCCCCCATGCAATATCGATTTGTGGGAGTCCCATATAATCTGGTGGACTATTGGCGATCCTGTAGGAATGATGATGGGTTTCGGTGGTACGACTATGCTGTTGTTGTATCCCACCCTAGAATTCATTACTAGAATCCCGTCGTCATTGAGTTGTGGCGACAGCGTAATCAGCTCGCTGTCCCGTCGGAGGTGCTGTTGGTTACCGACGCATTCCACCTCGTCGCCATAGTTCTTCCGTTGTTCATAGCGGATCACTGCCTTGGCCGCTCCTTCCAGATCTATGGTTGTCCTGATCTTCTTGTCCTTGCCAACTCCCCCAAGGAAATTCCCGAAAGCTCTCCAGTACGCCACTAGTTTCTTGGTCTTATACCAACTAGAGCTGTAGCTGAGGAGTTTATCCGTCGGGTTATCGCACAGTTCCCGTCCTGGTTGCACGTCCCTAATCTCCCTCACCATCTGGGAGTATATCTCTTCTCCCTCTGAATCTCCCTCTTCTCCCTCTGACACTACTTCTGAGCCCGGATCCACCTTTCTCATCGGCGGCCAGGCCTCCTTATCGCTCAGAAATTGTGGCCCATGCTGCCACAATACTTCCTTCTTCAGGAAAGTGTGGCGTACCACGCCCCTTGACAACAAGTCCGCTGGGTTATCGTCTGTTGGGCAGTAGTGCCACCTTTCCAGTTCTGTGCTCGCCCTTATTTCATCCACTCTATTCGCGACGAATATCGGGTATCTCGTCCTTTCGTTGTGTAGCCAACCAAGCACTACCATGGAGTCCGTCCAGTAGTGCGTCTCCACTATGTTGGGAATTGTATCCACTAGGTAGACTGTGGCTCTTACTCCTAGTCTCGCGGCTGTCAATTCTAACTTAGGAACTGATGCTGAATCTGGTGGCGTTGACTTTGCTTTACTAAAGGCTAGTCTTGGCTTATGAGCCCCCTCTCGTTGTACTAAGTAGAGTGCCGCTCCGTACGCTTCCAACGACGCGTCGGAGAACATGTGTAGGTCCAGATTCGTCATGTTCCCATCCGGGAAATACACCCGTGGCATGTTGTATGTTCCCATCTTCTCCAAGTCTCCTGTCCACTTGCTCCACTGTTTCTTGATTTCCTCTGGTACCTCTACGTCCCACTCATCCTTCAGTTTGTATACTCTCTTGAGTATCTGTTTCCCCGTGACTAATAATGGGGATGCTAGGCCTAGGGGATCGTATATCCTTGCTATATACGATACATAGCCCCTCTTCGTATGGATGTCTGCGCCCTCCTGGCTCAGCTGATACTTCAGTTCGTCTGTCTCTCTATCCCACACGATTCCCAATGCCTTCTGCTGAGATTCTGTTCTCTTAATCGCCATGTCCTGCCCTTTGGCTGTTGTGGGATTATCCATGGTCGATTCTGGCTTCTTGTCCTCTATCGCCTTGATAAATTCTTCCGAACTGGATTGGAATTTGGTCAGGTTAAAGCCGGATCCCTTTAGGATGTCGCGAACCTCGCGCCCTGTATCCAGTATCTCCTTAACCGTATTTCCAGACTCCATTCCGTCGTCTACGTAGAAACCGCGTCGAATCATATCGACGGCCCTACTGCTGTATCTATCTTCCTTCCCCTTTACTGTGTCTCTCACTGCCATAGTCGTCGTAAATGAAGACGACTTGGCCCCCATGTTCTGTACTACCATCTTATATGCCGGTATTATCGACGGTTCTTCCTCGCCGTTATACCATAAGAAGCGCTGACTGTCGCTATCTTCTTCCGTTACACGGCATTGGTTGAACATGCCTTCTATGTCACACGTGAAGGCGTGTTTCCCATTTCTAAATCTAAGTAACACTTCTATGCCCGAATTGTATATGTTTGGGCCTTCTAACAGGTAGTCGTTTAAGCACTTTCCGTCGGTCTTTGCCGATGCGTCGGCTACCATTCGTAGTTTACCTTTCTTTGGATCTAAAGCCACGTGTAGTGGCAGGTAATATGTCCTATCCGTGTTCGGCTCGTCGACCGGTAACTCCACGGCCCATCCTTTCTCGACGTACTTCTTAATCGTTCTGTGGATGTACTCATTCTTTTCGGGGCTCCGTTTTAGTGTTTGTTTCAGTTTGCGGAGTCTCGTGAGTACCATCCCCCTATTGTCGGGCAGCGGTATCTTCGGTAGTTTCCATACCATTCCTATAGTATACCGTCCCTCATCGCATGTCATTGATTCCTCCACGCTTTGTAGAGCCTGCTTGTCTTCTACTGAGGTCCCGACTCCGGTTTCTTTCAGTCCCTCGAAATCCTGTCTGAGCAGTCTTTTAAGCTGCTCCTCTGCTCCCTCGTCACCCATTTCCTGCATTGTTCCCGCGAACATGCATCCTGATGTCTCCGACATCCTAAATGGTATCTTGCTCTTAATTGGACCACTCAGCGTCCACCCGAATGGTGTTAATATTGCCACCGGGTCACTCTGCTTGTCTTCGCCGAAGACCGTTTGCATTCTTTCGTGGGCCGTTGGGCAGTCCATGCCTACTATGATGGACACCTTCCTAACGTCCACGTCTGGGATTGAGAAGTCAATGTCGTCCAGGAATTTATACTGCTCGACCTCGATGTTGGTTGGCCGCCTGGCATTGATATTAATTGACTCTATCACTTGGATGGGGTCGATGGTTGCCCCATAGTCGCATCCTGGTGCCATTGCTGCAATTGCGCACCGTCCTGTTCTCATCTCCAGGATCTCATCTTTGCTAGAGATGGTTGTTACCGCCATCCTGCTTGGCCTCGTTCTCAATCCTATTTCCTCGGCCACCCATTCCTCGACTAATGTGAAGGCAGCTCCACTATCAACCAGCATTAGTGTTGTTACTGATCGATTGCCTTCCCCGATCACTCGCACTGGTACTATTCCAAGTAACACCGTTCCCCTCTTCTTCGCCCCTACTGTGCTCGTCGCCATCGTTTGGCCTCTCCTTTGACCAAATTTTATTGGCTTCTCCTTGCACTCCCTTGCTCTATGTCCACTCATTACACATCGCGAGCAGATTTTATTGCTGAATGCATAATCTATCTGATCTTGCCTAGGTAGCGCCTGCCAGTACCTGCAGTTCATGGTTTGATGAAGCGCATTTGCGTGTAGCTGGCATTTGCTCTTTGGGTCGTAGCCCTCTTTATACAGTGCATTGCGTATCGCAGTTGCGTTTGTACCAAAGTCCCTACTATTCTTATTGTTTGGATTTAGCCTACTGGACGTACTGGGGTTATGTTTATTCGTGTTGTTATTGTTTCCCTGTCCGTTCCATGGTGTTGTCTTATCCTCGGCTAGCTGTGGACTTGCAGTCCCCTGCGTCGCTGCATATGGCAATGATTGCCTGAGTCTCGGTAATGCGTTTGATGTGTTGTGCTCTGGTTTCGGTCTATGGTAGTCTGTCTTCGGTCCCTTTCCCAGGCTGTCTTCGCTATAGACTGGGTCAGTTATTAGTTCAGCCTCGTAGTTTAAGAAGTTTGACATTTCTTCTAAACCCGGTTCCGCACCCTTCTTATCTCGAGTGGAGAAGGCGATTTTCCTCCACTTGTTGCGCAGCCAATTTGGTAGTGCCTGCGCTATCGTGGTGATGTTGTTGGACGCATTGAGCTCGTATGGCGCGTCTAGCGTCTTCAGCACGATTAGCGCCTTTTCGACTTTGTTAGCGAACGTCTTAATGCTAACGGGATTATCCTGTAGGCCACCCGATGTTATGCCTCTCAGCGTCTGCCTGATGATCTTAGCCGGGTGCCCGTATTCCCTATCCAGTGCCCGCCATGCTGTCGTGAAGCTACCCTCTATTCCTTGATATTGCCTCACGATATCGTATGCTGGGCCTCCCGTGTACACTTGCAGATACTTTAGGCACTCCGCCTGCGTCAAGTTTTTTGTTAGTATTTCGTTACTATACATGCGCCGAAACTGTAGATATTCTTCCGGCCTCTCCCATCGAATTTGAATGGTTCCACGGGTGGTAGCTCGATCCTCGTTTTCAACGCATCGATCAACGTGGCCATCCCCATCGCCTGTGCTTCCAATGGGTTCGATGGATGCTGTATAGTTTCTCCTGTCTGGTGCGTTCCGTCTGTCCTATTTCTTGACTTTCTCTGACTTGGATATGTCATCGGGGGTAGCGGCCCCCTCCATATGTCTGTATCACACGACCTATTCTCATCCAAGGGTCTCGTTGTTCTTGCTCCTATCGGGGTATATTGTTGATATTGTGATGGGGGAATGTCACCCTGTCCCCCCCCCCCCCCCCCCACCGGTATGTTTGGTACTGGGGTTGATGTTAATATGGTGGGGCCCATGCACCTATCCGCAATAATTCCCCCCTCCCCTGGGTATATGTTATGTCCCTGCATGCTGTAGTCATACTGCTGTACTGGTACCGGTATAGGCCTATCAGCTTCTGGCCTACCCGCCGGTATGTATTCCGCGACTTCCGGGTTTAATCCCGTTGTCCACGCTATCCTATCGCCTACATTGCCTCTCTCAGTATGGCCTATGGTATGTGCAGTAAGGCCTACAGTATGTCCTACAGTCTGCATGTGTTGTTCGGGATCAAAGTTTATTCTTCTCGAATAATCCTCCCCGCGGCTACCGTATTCTCGATCGATAGGTGTATCCCGTCGGAAAGTTTCTCTTCGACCCCCCCCCCCCCCCTCTACTGTCCTCGTCTTCGTACCGGTACATCGCGTACCCCTCCATCGGCGCGTAGTGCGCCTCGCCGGGTCGCATCTCTCCGGGGCGACGGCAATCTCCCGGAGTCCGACCCCACTGACTCTCCGTCCTCATCTCAACTACCGACGGCTCGCTATCCGTCCTCGCTCTTCTATCGTTCGCGGCGATACCCCTACTACTGTCTCCTCTTCTTCTCCTTTCAGTGGAGTATTCCCGCTCGTGAGATCTCTCGTCGACCTCCCGGTTAAACCCCACTGTTCTTCTTCCCTCTTCTGATCGGGCTCGACGCTTCGTCCGCCCTCTCACGACGTCAACCTGTCTCTCTCTGCTCGGTCGCACGCCGCTGGGGATACTCGCAATCCCCCTATTACTTTCCGTCGCCGGTTGTTGCGGTTTACCTATTTCGGCCCTCGCATTATCCGCTGACGGCTGTGGGACACTCTCTGCCCCC
>JAUCBJ010004846.1:0-19834 GCA_032718475.1 Nemertoderma westbladi | reverse complement strand
TCCGTTTGTTCCTCCGTTTGTGACTCCATTTGTGCCTCCATTGTGCCTCCGTTTGTTCCTCTGTTTGTGCCTCCGTTGGGCCACCATTTTTGACTCCGCTTGTGCCTCCGTTGTGCATCAGTTGTGCCTCCTTTTGTGCCTCCGGTGTGCCTCCGTTTGTTCCTCCGTTTGTGCCTCCGTTGGGCCACCATTTGTTCCTCCGTTTGTGCCTCCATTGGGCCACCATTTGTGCCTCTGTTGTGCCTCAGTTGTGCCTCCGTTTGTGCCTCCGTTGTTCCTCAGTTGCAGTTGTGCCTCCGTTTGTGCCTCCGTTGGGCCACCATTTTTGACTCCGTTTGTGCCTCAGTTGTGCCTCCATTTGTGCCTCCGTTTGTGCCTCCGTTGTGCCCCCGTTTGTGCCTCCGGTGTGCCTCCATTTGATCCTCCTTTTGTGCCTCCTTTGGGCCACCATTTGTTCCTCCGTTTGTGCCCCCGTTGGGCCACCATTTTTGACTCCGTTTGTGCCTCCGTTTGTGCCTCCGTTTGTTCCTCCGTTGTGCCCCCATTTGTGCCTCCGGTGTGCCTCCATTTGATCCTCCTTTTGTGCCTCCTTTGGGCCACCATTTGTTCCTCCGTTTGTGCCTCCGTTGGGCCACCATTTGTTCCTCCGTTTGTGCCTCCGCTGGGCCACCATTTTTGACTCCGTTTGTGCCTCCGTTGTGCCTCAGTTGTGCCTCCGTTTGTTCCTCCATTTGTTCCTCCGTTTGTGCCTCCGTTGGGCCTCCATTGTGCCTCCGTTTGTTCCTCAGTTTGTTCCTCCGTTTGTGACTCCATTTGTGCCTCCATTGTGCCTCCGTTTGTTCCTCTGTTTGTGCCTCCGTTGGGCCACCATTTTTGACTCCGCTTGTGCCTCCGTTGTGCATCAGTTGTGCCTCCTTTTGTGCCTCCGGTGTGCCTCCGTTTGTTCCTCCGTTTGTGCCTCCGTTGGGCCACCATTTGTTCCTCCGTTTGTGCCTCCATTGGGCCACCATTTGTGCCTCTGTTGTGCCTCAGTTGTGCCTCCGTTTGTGCCTCCGTTGTTCCTCAGTTGCAGTTGTGCCTCCGTTTGTGCCTACGTTGGGCCACCATTTTTGACTCCGTTTGTGCCTCAGTTGTGCCTCCATTTGTGCCTCCGTTTGTGCCTCCGTTGTGCCCCCGTTTGTGCCTCCGGTGTGCCTCCATTTGATCCTCCTTTTGTGCCTCCTTTGGGCCACCATTTGTTCCTCCGTTTGTGCCCCCGTTGGGCCACCATTTTTGACTCCGTTTGTGCCTCCGTTTGTGCCTCCGTTTGTTCCTCCGTTGTGCCCCCATTTGTGCCTCCGGTGTGCCTCCATTTGATCCTCCTTTTGTGCCTCCTTTGGGCCACCATTTGTTCCTCCGTTTGTGCCTCCGTTGGGCCACCATTTTTGACTCCGTTTGTGCCTCCGTTTGTGCCTCCGTTTGTTCCTCCGTTTGTGCCTCCGTTGTGCCTCCGTTGGGCCACCATTTTTGACTCCGTTTGTGCCTCCGTTGTGCCTCCGTTTGTGCCTCCGTTGTGCCTCCGTTTGTGCCTCCGTTCTGTCAATAAGATGTTCAAACATATATTATATCATTCCTCGATTGTTAAGTGAGCATTCTATATATATTATGCTATGAACACATCCTAGCATCCAAGGATAAATAAGAATCCCCCATACAGGGATGTGGTGTCTGCTGTGATAACAGCCCAGAACGGATTACCATATAGCATTACAGACTCTACTGATCCCGGATGAATTTATTTTCAGAGAAGGTTTAATTTAAAGTGATGTACAGTAATTAAATTTATACAAAATGAACTTTAACCTGATTTTACTTGTCGTTATGTTAAACATCTGGATGACTCTTGGAGGTAAACTACCTCACCATGATGTTGACAAGTCCGAGGTTGATGGATTCCTGCAGGCAACGAAGCGACATGGAGCGTTTGCTGCGGGTTGGTGCAAAGAGAGAACGGTCTCTGTATCGTTACCGACACTAAGCGGCGCAAATTACGATGGAACGCCTGGAAAAACTTGCACGAAATGCTGCTCCAAGGTTGGTACACCGGTACCGCTAGTAAGAATGGCCAGTTAAACGAGTTACAGTTAAGGTAGGTGATAACGAGATACGATGTATTGTAGACCGACCTACTGTAGGTACAATCAATTTAGTTAAATAAAATCATGCGCTGGTTGTTATGGCGTTATTGTATTATGTGGGGGGGGGGGGGGGGGGGGGGGGGCGCACACCCCTATTTTGGAAATTGTCAAAATACTTTTTTTATCCTATCATGTGACGAATTTAATGGAGATTTCAAATCTGCAAGCAGTTTTCTCATATCTTTTCCTAAACTCGAGTTAATAGCCAACTACTAGGATCGGCATGCTGCATTGCAGCTGCATTTTTAAGAATGCTGTGCCGGCTTGTCAACAAAATTGCACCGCCACAACTCCCTATCACCCATGACATTTGCTAGATCATCCGCATCTTTAAGGCCAGTGTCCTTTAAGATGCGTCTCAAGAAAGTCATGGGCTGTCCACCATGCTTATTCACTCCATGAGGCTGCCAAAGTACAAGATTATGCACTGGCTGGTCCTCACGGCGAAAGCAATGTCCTGCAAAGCGGAGGCGATTTTGTTCTAGTGTCAAGCTTGGGGGAACCAATGAGACACCTCCAATGTTATATAGTGTCTGGTTGGAGATGTGTGCATTGTACTTGACACAATGTACCCGGCGTAGCATTCTTGTGAATGTGCCATCCAGAGATTTGGTGTCCTCAGCAGTTAGAGCCCAGCATGGACTCCCGTAGAGGAGTACTGGAACTACTGCTGCTCTAAATAATCGGACCTTAAGTTTCCGATTAATTCTAGGTGACTTCCAAATCCTGGAAAGCCTATTCAAGGCTGCCCATGCCTTTCCCTTACGTATTCGAAGGTCCTCACATGACTTCCGGATCCATGATCCCAGGTAACAGAAGTCGTCCACATGCTCAAGCATACCATCCTTTGAGCTTATGCTCATCCGATCAGAGACTTGCTGATGATTTTCAAAGTTAACTGTCAGAATTTTGGTCTTGCTGGAGTTAATAAAAAGACCAACACTAGAAGCAGCATGTTCTAATGAGCTGAGGAGCCGCTGGGCTCCCTCTAATGATTCTGAGAGTACTCCTAAGTCATCAGCAAAGTCTAGATCAGTTAGGTACTTGGCAGGATTTCCTCGACTTCTGGAGCCAGTAGGTGGAGTTATCATCACCCCATCATCATTATGCCGTAATATCGTCGATATCGTTAATAGCCAAAATGTAAGAGCTAGTCTGATTTATGACATGCCTTCGAGCAGCACGATGTTTTACAATTGTACGGGGCCCTTTTCATAAAAAAAGCTCTCACGCTACAGATATGAATAACATTGCTAGAAAGTTGTTTTATTAGTTATCTGAATAGCAAGCATGACAAATTTCGTTGAATTTCATTCATTTTTGACAAAGTTATTGTTGAACATAGAAAAATTGTATTATCTAAAATAGCGGGAAGGTTTTGAATTGTTCCTTTAAACTTTAAACACCCATATCTCAGAATGACGTTTTTTCATGAAAAAGGCTATTTCTCCGCTAATTTTACCTGAAATAAGTTGAAATTTGGTACACTTAATAAGAATTCCCTTGTCCAGAATTATTCTGAACAAATTCGACTGGAAATGACCTGGAGCCCTTTTTCCTAAAAAAACCCTTTGGGCAATTTTGTTCTAAAATGGCCCCATATCATTTTCAGTTAAAAACGCTCGTAGAATTGGATGCAGGGTCCTTCTGAACTTACAGTATTCTAAATTTCGACAAATTCCTGAGTGGAGAAATAGCCTTTGGCGTAAATTAAATAATAATTAATATTCTAGAATAAAGACAAAAACATTAGAATTAATTATAGCGGCCATTTACGACTCAAAATTTAAACCTTTGTATTTTGGTAATATCTTTAGCAATATGTAGTGAAATTTAAAACGCTTTTTGTTTCGGATTATACAGATGAAGGAGGTTGCAATGATATCTGGATTACATTCCAAAGATGAAAAATGAAGCCAACTGAGGTGGTTAACTATTGCTAAATGTTTCCGAGGTGGCTAACTATTGCTAAATGTTTCCGAGGTGGCTAACTATTGCTAAATGTTTCCGAGGTGGCTAACTATTGCTAAATGTTTCTTACGGTTTTTGTAAGAAATCGCTCTGCCAGCAGTAAGAAAAGTTGGATAGTACTTAAGTCATTTCTGAACCTATCTGAACCCAATCTAAACCCAATCTCGAGAATTATACCAAATCTGAACACAATCTGAATCGAAAATAGAAAGAGGGGTGAAAATTATTAATTTTACATTTACAATTTTGAAATTTGAAGAAATTTTACATATCTTTTTTAATATTACAATTTGCGGGAAGCCGCAGCAATACTGCTGTATTGGGGACTGCAGGTACTACTGTGGGGCGAGACACGTAGTCGGCGAGCCTTTGCATACGGTTCATATAGGGCAAATGGGGCATGTCCGTCTGTCTGTCCGTCTGTCTGGTAAATGTTTGAACGCGAATTTCTCGGCATCGCTCGTTCGGAATTGAACCAAACTTAGTAGGTAAGTAGTAGAGAGAAAGTTTAGAAAGTTTGTAAAGTTTGGTGAAAAATCATGCAGTCTGACGTCAGCTACGACAGATTATGTGGTTTTTAGAAAATGTTAAATTTCTCGGGAAGGCCTCATTTTCCTGAGCTGAAATTTTGGTGGCCTGTAGAGAATCATGAAGTCTATCTTTTACGAAATTGAAAAGTTAAGACATTTAATTGGGGATCCGCTAGAGACTCAGAAGTAATGACATAGGCCTACCGGTACGGTACTGCTGTACAGTGCTGCACTGGTAAGTACGAAATTGCAGAATAACAATTTGACACCACCTAGCGGATTAACATATGATTGTATATCGAATGAATACATTTATAGCATGGGATATGGGGTCCAAACTAGACATGCCCCATTTGCTCTATATGAACCGTATGCCAAGGCTTGCCGACTACGTGCTGCGCGAAGTCCCCACGAACGTGTATTGTACTGCTGTGCAGTCGTTAACGATATACAGTAGCTAACCTCTACCGGTAGGCAGTATCCCAACTGACAACCACAGAACTACGGCTGTACGGTTCTCGTACAGTACTGTAGCCAAGGCGTACTATCTACAGTACAGTGTCATCGAGTTAACTGGGGGCATAAAATAAAGAAATAAAGAAACAATAATTTGAAAATTTTTCCTGAGGGGGGGTATACCCCCCCCCCTCCCCCCCCCTTAACTGGGGGCGGTGACTGTGGCCAAGATTTTCTTAAGCATTATAACAGATATTCCTTATGTCATTACAACTTATGACTAAAATACGCTTTCGTATGACTGTTTTATTAATTATTGCAAGAAATGTGTCTTGTTAGTTTTAAATTATGGGATAATTTACCATTCAGAATGTCATTTTATAAATACCGTAGATACTGAAATGACAATCCCAAGGACATTATTAGGTAGACTACAGTCAAAAGTAAATAAGCCAACCCAAAAATCAGCAATTCTGTAATCATTGTAGTAATACCTAGCGTTTGTTTATTCATGAGTTTCTCTAGCTTTTAATAATAATCTAAGCGGATCCAATTCGCTCCACTACCCAGCGGAAAAAGGGGAAAGTGGCTTTTTACCAATTATATTTGGCTAGGTGACATTACCAATATAATGTCACCTAACAACCAACGAGGTAATATGCATTGCCATCCACAAGGAGAGATGAGAGGCTATAAGCCATCTCAGGGGGGCGAAGGAAGCTAGCATGTGGGTATCAGAGAACAGGGAGTGCCAAGGGAGTGAAGAATAGATTAGCCAATGGTGGGGAAGAACACCATCTGATTGGGATACATCCATTGGCCAGGCCAAGTACCAATTAGCAATATTCCATGTGTGTTAGTAACATAACCGTTGCCTTTATTACCTGTTGTTCAGTTGATTTGTGTAGTGTTGTGGAAGCAATACGGTTTAGACCGTCATCATTAACCGTGCTATTATTGTATTCTGATTGTGCTATTATTGTATTCTGACATTACGAACAACTGCCACTAAAAACTCAGTTATTCTTTCGGCCTCCGACCTTTCAGATACCACAAGTCTTTCAGCAGCAAGCGGACGTGGCGACGCGTACTATCTAAAAGCAAACACACCAGTTGGGATTCCCTCGCAAACTCGGGGATCCCGTCACAAATAATATTATTATTTAAAATGGGGAACAGGTGGTGCGCTATACCGAAATGCCAAGTAACAAATTATGAGAGTGGAGTGGAGTGGAGAGTACTCAGTGTTCCGTATTCCAATATTTCGCCCACATATCTGATCCCCCTATGGCAGTATCAGTATAAATTGCCAGCTCCGCGTTAAAATATCGAGAAGTCGAATTCACTCCAACTACTGATACTGTTATTTCTATAAACATTGACCGGATGACGTCGAGATCCGCGTCGGAAGATAACGTTCTATTTTCGATTCAGATTGGGTTCAGATTTGGTATAATTCTTGAGATTGGGTCCAGATTGGGTTCAGATAGGTTCAGATATGACTTAAGTACTATCCAGAAAAGTTGTCGAACTATCATCATAACAAATTTCGTAGCAAATGAATGACATTTGAAAAAAAATGTGGGGGGGGGGGGGGGCTACAACTTCAGAAAATGGTTGTTGTAAATGGAGATGTTGTATACCTATATTATACGTATATTAATTATTATATGATAACAATGGTTGTTTGTTTTTCTTCTAGAACATTCACTATAATTATGATTGCCATGGTAGGGGGTGTACTGAGCATGAAATAGAGGAATGGGACGCGGGGTATTATTTTTGGAAAGGGGCTTCTTCATATAAATGCGGCCGACACTGTTGATCTGATTGGGGCGGACACCTAAGAACATCGTCTTCATTTCGAAAACAATATGTTATATGTTACCTTTGGTGATATTGTGTAGGGCTAGTAAATTTATGATTAATTGTACACTCAACTACTAATTTAGGCTGGACTGGACACGGACAGTCGTGATACTCATAGAGAAATGCGACTGGTGTAATTTTATAATGTATTATTGGTGTTTTGGGTGAAGACTGGTGGTTACATAACATAGTGGATGGGTTTACTGTGGGAAATCACCCATGGTGGTTTATGTGAAGAATACCAGGATTTCACTTTTCGGTCGACTTTGTATTGGTATTTTATATATGAAGATTTTCTATTTTTTTAATTTATCTTTATTAAGTGTTTTATAGCGCTTAGTAGTAATAGTATGCCACTCTCGGCGACAGTTGGACCAACTTCACACCTTGGGTGTTAAGTAGGTCATTAATTAATTAATCAATTAATTAATTGGTCGATTAAATAATTAATTAATTGTTTAATCAATCGATTTGTATCAAATAATGTTGCCAAAGGCAATTTAATTTGATACAAATCAATCAGATAGGGGACGCGCGATGAATAAATTGTACTACAGCAAACGAAATATACAATACAATATACAATACATTTGTATTATTTTTGCCATACAATAGGTAAAGGTAGAATTAAATAAAAAGACACAACCGAGACCCAAAACATAAATATACCCTTTCACGAAAATAAAGTGGCCCCAGTTTGGCCCCGAGTCATCCCTCAATAATCTGTGGCTGCTCGGGCTCTTATTAACCGTAGCATGACTAACCCAAACATCAATGCGTGAATGGGGCCTGCGTGAATGGGGCCTGCCATAGAGCTTAAATTATTCAAACCTATAGCTTCGTTATTACATCAATTCATCCAAGAAATTAGAATAAACATCTGGTATGGCAATAGTTTGCATTCTTTCATATTGTACTTTATGAAGCAGTCCACGCGCATATTAACTCAACAACAAAGCCCTACCCAAAACACCACATGTCAAATTAATTCCCAACCATCTCTTTACTACAGTGGATACTGCAGTTTTTTTTTGTTTGAAGTAATTTCAGAGATGCTCTAGCGTAACATTAATTAACATACCCATTCATTCATTACACGCAATTTTCTCCAACGCACCCCCCGCTTCTCAATTCATCCCATTTCCCTTCGTAACTAATGTTTTACATTTAATTAACCCAATGAAATGTGTTTATTATTCCGTCAATCCAATAGCGCGTCTCTCTCTCTCTCTCTTTTTATTTCTATTGGTTCCCACAAGCTTCACTTTTATTTTCATTGGTTAGCCTTTCCCTTATAAACCCCCATCCTTCGCTTCGAACTTTACTTACAAAAATATTATTGACAATTTTACTTTTTATTTAAAGTTATAATACATTTATTGTTATACATAATATTATATTTTCTTCAAGATGGCTCAAGCTCAACTCCTTCAAAAGTTCAACTTCCCTCAAGTAAAAATTGTTTCCAACGAAAATCAAATATCTCTCTCAGACAACTCTTTCGGTTTATATTTTGATCCTTCGAACAAACGCTTTCCAATGACGGTTACCACTTCATCTAACCAACCCCATCTCATTCCAGCAAATTATGCACATTTCATTCTACGATCCTGCTTTGAGTTGAAGGATGGTCAATATCAAACTCTAAATAATGACAAATTTCATTCCGCAAACCATGGTTTCAAACTGTACAAATCAGAAACGAATATAACGTTCAATCTGACAACCTCGTTAGAAACATTTGTAATACCTCAACCGGTTGTTGAATATATCCACAGCAATGTAACACAAGAATCTGCAAACAAGCTCCTTGGTATGTCAACACTCAAAGCTTCCTTTTTTGTTGATGAGTGTCTGTTTGATTTTCATAATATTTCAAACTCAATTCTTTTAATTATTTGGAACGCCTCGATTCATCCCCTCAAAGATGAATCTCGTTTCTTCAAACTGTTTGGATATGATGTACTAACTTTTATTGAACAATTGAATGAAATAACCTGTTTCTACAACAACAGCAAAGCACATTATTTTGGTTTTAATTTTAAAGTTGTTCGTTATTCGAAAACATCCCCACTAAAACCTATTGATTTAATACAACTAGAAGATACAGTAGATGGGGGTTGGTTAACCATTTCAGACACTGCGGCTGCTTTACTACAACATTATATAAACATTTGTCGTCCTTACATCAATCCAATCTCGCACATTGTCTTAGAGCCAGAGAACTATGTTTCTTTCGACAGTTCTACTTTTGGTTATATCACAAATATTAATAATAAAAGAAACATTGCAATCGCGAGCGGCGTTGAGGTTGATTCAAACAAAGTTATTGTTTCCACAAGAGATGCACTTTTACTCACGAGAAATGAACTTCTTAAAATTTCATGGTTCGATTCTGCGGTCGAAGGATACGAATGCTACGATGAAGTCAACCACGAAGAATTAATTTCAGATCGAATAAAAATTTATACCGCTTACAACTGCGAAACCCTTGAAATTTCTGACAGGCGCTATGACTACATGTTCTCTATTGACAATACAGATCGCGCCCGAGAAGCACTCTCTGAACTAAAGTCATTGGCCAACAATAGTGATTATGAACCAAAGCAACTACAACTACCTAATCACCAGTGTCTTAATTTATACGAATCAGTAGCGGCTTTCATTTATTCATTCAAAGGCGAAGCTTATGTTGGCATATGGCCCGTCATCAAAAAAGATTTGAAATCAACCACGTTTCAGTTTACCGATGGTTTAAATATAAAAGCGAGTGATTTCTCCAACTTTCATCCCATTCAACAATCCACTTCCTCCCATTACTATCTCACCCCCCTTATACACATTCAACATACACCATCATAAACAATTATTGTCAGCCTGAAGACAACAAACAAATTAACCCTACCTTCAAACTATGCTGTTGAGTGTTGCATCAACTTTCTCAAACGCACACTAAAAGACGCAGTTTTCCTCCCCAAGCAGATCCACCTCAATCTATTTCACCCTAATGATTCCCCCAACATCTCTAAAAGATATTCGATGGAAATTGTAAAACGAAAATTAGCTCACTATCCTCCATTAGAACAGAAAAAGATAAAGCTAGATGCTGTGGATATAAACTAAACTTTATGTTACTTGTCTATTGTAACTGGTCATGTAAATGTTTACTGTTACTGTTTACTGTCTAAATGTTAAATGTAACTGTTTAACTGTTTTGATGTTCTTTGTTTAACCCCTATATTATTTATCCAAAGTTGAAAAAGAAAAATGAAATATAGTCGACTATTTTCTTATTTTTAATATAGCAACATTGAAATATATATTTATAACATAACACATATACATATACATATAGCAGAGTAACATTTAAGATATAACACATTGTAACACATAAGATATAACACATTGTAACATTTCATTCAATTGTCTAATTATCTTCTGCACTGTCTCGCATTAACTGTACGACTGTTACTGTTCATAATCCTAGGTAGATATACAACAGTTGCTGGAGATATAACTTTTCCATTCCCTACTCTGATTTTCTGTCCATTTTCATTGTCATTCTCCTCTGATGCTTCCTCACTGTCATCGCTTCCCTCCTTTGATTCTTCCTCACTGTCATCGCTACTCTCCTCCGATTCATCCTCATCACTCTCATTTCCTTCATTATCACTCTCCTTATGCGAATGTTTCTGCATTTCATTCAATTGTCTAATTATTTTCTGCAATTTATTTTTATTTCCTAATACATGTCTTAATATCTCCTCATTATCTGAGTCATTATCCTCACCACTTTCATGTTCCTCGACTTCTTTCTCGCTCTCATTTTCTTCACCACCACTCTCATTTTCTTCTTTCTCTATCTCACTCTCCGTTTCATCATTCTCACTTTCCTCTGATTTATTCTCTTCCTCACTCTCATCGTCCTTTTCACTATGTGGCTGTTTCTGTATATTCTTCAAAATATTCATGATTTTCTCGAATTTATGTTTCATCATTTGTTTAATCTCTAGAAAATCACTCTCAACTCTCTTTTTGTTTTCTTCTTCACTAAAAATATCATCATTATTTTTTAATTTCTTTGGTAATGGTTCCATTACACCTTCCTTTCTATGTATACTCATATGACGGGATATACTGTCTCGTCTCATTTCTTTATTACAAACCAAACATCTTTCATAGCTAGGCATTATATAGCAATGTCAATTGATATTATGAATTTTCGCTGAATGATTTTACAAAATTTTAAATAAATAAAACTTTTATGAAAATAAATAAAACTTTTAAAAATAAAAATTAGAGAATGAATGAGAATGCGGTGAATGGGGGCTTTTATAGAGGGAGGCTAGAATGGAGTTGTGAAAAAAGAATAATCTATTGTAAACCAGATGTTTCTTGAATTTTTCTCAGGCGTATTTAACAATAAAGTGGGTGAAGGTGAGGCTGTGGTTGTGGCTGTGGTTGTGGCTGTGGCTGTGGCTGTGGCTGTGGTTGTGGCTGTGGCTGTGGTTGTGGCTGTGGCTGTGGCTGTGGCTGTGGTTGTGGCTGTGGCTGTGGTTGTGGCTGTGGCTGTGGCTGTGGTTGTGGCTGTGGCTGTGGCTGTGGCTGTGGCTGTGGTTGTGGCTGTGGCTGTGGTTGTGGCTGTGGATGTGGCTGTGGTTGTGGCTGTGGTTGTGGCTGTGGTTGTGGCTGTGGCTGTGGTTGTGGCTGTGGTTGTGGCTGTGGTTGTGGCTGTGGCTGTGGTTGTGGTTGTGGCTGTGGCTGTGGTTGTGGCTGTGGCTGTGGTTGTGGCTGTGGCTGTGGTTGTGGCTGTGGCTGTGGCTGTGGCTGTGGTTGTGGCTGTGGCTGTGGCTGTGGCTGTGGTTGTGGCTGTGGCTGTGGCTGTGGCTGTGGCTGTGGCTGTGGTTGTGGCTGTGGTTGTGGCTGTGGCTGTGGTTGTGGCTGTGGCTGTGGTTGTGGCTGTGGCTGTGGTTGTGGCTGTGGCTGTGGTTGTGGCTGTGGCTGTGGCTGTGGTTGTGGCTGTGGTTGTGGCTGTGGCTGTGGCTGTGGTTGTGGGGAGTGCCTCAGGTCTTAAATCAGAGTCTTACAAATTCGAACGTTAACGAACAAATTCAAACGTTACTGTTCCACCTTGGTGTAGTGGTTGCTTTGAATTCACATCTCCAATAGGTCGTGGGTTCAACCCTCACATGGACTTGACACATGGCGTTTGGGTATGGCTTTGTTGTTGAGCTAATATGCGCGTGGACTGCTTCATAAAGTACAATATGAAAGAATGCAAACTATTGCAAGAGCAGATGTTTATTCTAATTTCTTGGATGAATTGATGTAATAACGAAGCTATAGGTTTGAATAATTTAAACTCTATGGCAGGTCCCATTCACGCAGGCCCCATTCACGCATTGATGTTTGGGTTAGTCATGCTACAGTTAATAAGAGCCCAACAGCCACAGATTATTGAGGGATGACTCGGGGCCAAACTGGGGCCACTTTATTTTTGTGTGAGGGTAATTTATGTTTTGGGTCTCGATTGTGTCTTTTTATTTAATTCTACCTTTACCTATTGTATGGCAAAAATAATACAAATGTATTGTATATTGTATTGTATATTTCGTTTGCTGTAGTACAATTTATTCATCGCGCGTCCCTATCTGATTGATTTGTTTCAAATTAAATTGCCTTTGGCAACATTATTTGATACAAATCGATTGATTAAACAATTAATTAATTGTTTAATCGACCAATTAATTAATTGGTTAATTAATTAATGACCTACTTAACACCCAAGGTGTGAAGTAGGACTAAACTGTCGCAGAAATAGGGTAAATCATTACTACTTACGTGAATGTCGGCTACTATTGGTGAATGTAGGCTACTGTACGTGAATGTAGGCTACTGTAAGTGAATAAGGGCTACTGTTGGTGAATGTAGGCTACTACTATTCGTGAATGTAGGCTACTGTACGTGAATGTAGGCTACTATTCGTGAATGTAGGCTACTGTACGTGAATGTAGGCTACTGTACGTGAATATAGGCTACTGTTAGTGAATGTAGGCTACTATTCGTGAATGTAGGCTACTGTATGTGAATGTAGGCTACTATTCGTGAATGTAGGCTACTGTACGTCATTATAGGCTACTGTACGTGAATGTAGGCTACTGTATGTGAATATAGGCTACTGTTAGTGAATATATGGTACTATTCGTGAATGTAGGCTACTGTACGTGAATATAGGCTACTGTTAGTGAATGTAGGCTACTATTCGTGAATGTAGGCTACTGTACGTGAATGTAGGCTACTATTCGTGAATGTAGGCTACTGTACGTCATTATAGGCTACTGTACGTGAATGTAGGCTACTGTACGTGAATATAGGCTACTGTTAGTGAATATAGGCTACTATTCGTGAATGTAGGCTACTGTACGTGAATATAGGCTACTGTTCGTGAATGTAGGCTACTTTACGTGAATGTAGGCTACTCTTAATGGCTACTGATCGTGAAATTAGGCTACTGTGCCAGAATATAGGCTACTGTTCGTGAATGTAGGCTACTGTACGTGAATGTATGCTACTGTACGTGAATGTAGGCTACTATTCGTGAATGTAGGCTACTGTACGTAAATGTAGGCTACTGTACGTGAATGTAGGCTACTGTTAGTGAATGTAGGCTACTATTCGTAAATGTAGGCTACTGTACGTGAATGTAGGCTACTATTCGTGAATGTAGGCTACTGTATGTGAATGTAGGCTACTATTCGTGAATGTAGGCTACTGTACGTCATTATAGGCTACTGTACGTGAATGTAGGCTACTGTATGTGAATATAGGCTACTGTTAGTGAATATATGGTACTATTCGTGAATGTAGGCTACTGTACGTGAATATAGGCTACTGTTAGTGAATGTAGGCTACTATTCGTGAATGTAGGCTACTGTACGTGAATGTAGGCTACTATTCGTGAATGTAGGCTACTGTACGTCATTATAGGCTACTGTACGTGAATGTAGGCTACTGTACGTGAATATAGGCTACTGTTAGTGAATATAGGCTACTATTCGTGAATGTAGGCTACTGTACGTGAATATAGGCTACTGTTAGTGAATGTAGGCTACTGTACGTGAATTTAGGCTACTGTTAGTAAATATAGGCTACTATTCGTGAATGTAGGCTACTGTACGTGAATATAGGCTACTGTTCGTGAATGTAGGCTACTTTACGTGAATGTAGGCTACTCTTAATGGCTACTGATCGTGAAATTAGGCTACTGTGCCAGAATATAGGCTACTGTTCGTGAATGTAGGCTACTGTACGTGAATGTATGCTACTGTACGTGAATGTAGGCTACTATTCGTGAATGTAGGCTACTGTACGTAAATGTAGGCTACTGTACGTGAATGTAGGCTACTGTTAGTGAATGTAGGCTACTATTCGTAAATGTAGGCTACTGTACGTGAATGTAGGCTACTATTCGTGAATGTAGGCTACTGTACGTGAATATAGGCTACTGTTAGTGAATGTAGGCTACTGTACGTGAATGTAGGCTACTCTTAATGGCTACTGATCGTGAATTTAGGCTACTCTTAATGGCTACTGATCGTGAAATTAGGCTACTGTGCCAGAATATAGGCTACTGTTCGTGAATGTAGGCTACTGTACGTGAATGTATGCTACTGTACGTGAATGTAGGCTACTATTCGTGAATGTAGGCTACTGTACGTAAATGTAGGCTACTGTACGTCATTATAGGCTACTGTACGTGAATGTAGGCTACTGTGCGTGAATATAGGCTACTGTTAGTGAATATAGGCTACTATTCGGGAATGTAGGCTACTGTACGTGAATATAGGCTACTATTCGTGAATGTAGGCTACTGTACGTGAATGTAGGCTACTGTTAGTGAATGTAGGCTTCTATTCGTGAATGTAGGCTACTGTACGTGAATGTAGGCTACTGTTAGTTAGTGTAGGCTACTATTCGTGAATGTAGGCTACTGTACGTGAATGTAGGCTACTATTCGTGAATGTAGGCTACTGTTAGTGAATGTAGGCTACTATTCGTGAATGTAGGCTACTGTACGTGAATATAGGCTACTGTTAGTTAGTGTAGGCTACTATTCGTGAATGTAGGCTACTGTACGTGAATGTAGGCTACTATTCGTGAATGTAGGCTACTGTTAGTGAATGTAGGCTACTATTCGTGAATGTAGGCTACTGTACGTGAATATAGGGTACTGTTAGTGAATGTAGGCTACTGTACGTGAATATAGGCTACTGTTAGTGAATGTAGGCTACTGTACGTGAATGTAGGCTACTGTTAGTGAATATAGGCTACTGTTCGTGAATGTAGGCTAATTTACGTGAATGTAGGCTACTCTTAATGGCTACTGATCGTGAAATTAGGCTACTGTGCCAGAATATAGGCTACTGTTCGTGAATGTAGGCTACTGTACGTGAATGTATGCTACTGTACGTGAATCTAGGCTACTATTCGTGAATGTAGGCTACTGTACGTAAATGTAGGCTACTGTACGTGAATGTAGGCTACTGTTAGTGAATGTAGGCTACTATTCGTAAATGTAGGCTACTGTACGTGAATGTAGGCTACTATTCGTGAATGTAGGCTACTGTACGTGAATATAGGCTACTGTTAGTGAATGTAGGCTACTCTTAATGGCTACTGATCGTGAATTTAGGCTACTGTGCCAGAATATAGGCTACTGTTCGTGAATGTAGGCTACTGTTCGTGAGTGTAGCCTACTGTTCGTGAATGTAGGCTACTTTATAGGCGATTGTTCGTGAATATAGGCGACTGTTCGTGAATATAGGAGGTTACTGTGCCAGAATATAGTCCACCTTTCGTGAATATAGGCTACTGTTCGTGAATGTAGGCTAAAGTTTGATAATATAGGGTACTGTTCGAGAATTTAGGCTACTGTTCATGAATATAGGCAACTGTTCGATGATATAGGCTACTGTTCGTGAATGTACGCTACTGTTCGTGAATATAGACTCGTGTTATCACGTATCTAAAGGCGCGAAATATCATTTAATTTAAGTTTTGGGTGAGTTACTAGGTAACTTATCATCAACTGGTTTTAGTTATAGAATTGTTTAAGTTGAAGATGTCCATTCATTCCTTTAGTAAAGAAAATTTTAGTCTTACCGAGGTCTTTGAGGTTATTTAGTAATGACTTGGCAAATCTCGTGTATTGCGTTGCCTAAGTAACAATAATATGAGAGAGTTTAATTTCGAATATTTTTTAAACCGGTTTCTAGGCCTATTTATATGATAAAGTTATCTAATGAGCCGATTATGATTTCTTTTTACTTTGATTTAATGAGATTAGCCAAGGATAATGAGGACTGTAACTTCCGTAGAACTTTGATCTCACCGAAGTTGTTATGGAGTTCGTCAAGGCCGTGTTGGATATACTCCAGATTATTCGAAATAAACTCGAGGTCATCGGCATCAAATGTTTAGATGGTAATTATTGCTGGCTGCGTACAGCTGGAGTTATCCCCGCTATTGTTGGAATATTTCGCGACGAATTCGGTCAGTTCGATAAACTCGTATAATAATTCGAAAATTTCGAAATATATAATATAAATTGTTTATAGACTAAATGACCGTTTTCACTAAGTAGTAATTACTGCGACGTTTTCTTTATCTTGGTTTTTTTCTTCGCAATTATTTTCCTAACAACATACCTAACTAAACTAAGTTAAATTTTATTAAGTTTAACCCTATTAAACCCGGGGGGGGGTCAATATGACCCCCCCCGTGGTTTTTTTATTATAATTCTGAAACATACGCAGTTGGGAATCTGAAACTTTATGACTTTTCCTAAAAATCTATTGTCTTCATGGTAGTGAAAACCGTTTTCAAAAATATTCGGTACTTTTCGAGTTATAGCACCATTTTTAAACCCTACTTTTGGCACTTTTTTTGAGACGTTTTTTGAAAATTACATTTCATTAAATATGAATTGTAACATCTCTATTTTTGATTTACACCGGTGTTTTGGTCTTAGAAATTGGATGGAATTCATATAAATTGATTTAGAAATTTCAAACTTGTTTTTTTCGATGGGTGCCAAATTTTGGTGCCAGCTCCAAATTTTGAAATAAGTCAATTTTGTAAATTGATTGTTTGAAACTTGTTTTTTACGCAATTGGGGTTTTTTGAGGTTCTGGATTCGATGAAATATATACGAGTTGAACCAAGCGTATCAAACTTGTATTTTTCGGTGCTGTGTGCTAATTTTGGTGCTAGCACGAAATTTTGAAAATCCATTCAATATATAAAATTGCTTGTGACAATTTATTTCTTGCGTTTTAGAGGTTTATGGCTGTTCTGAATTCAATGGAAAATATAATTATCGAACTAGACATCTCAAAACTTGTATTTTTCGGATGTGGGTGCAAAATGTGGTGCTAGCACCAAATTTTGAAAACCATAAAATATATAAATTGATTGTGTCACCTTGTTTCTTGCGTTATACGGGTTTGTGATGGTTCTGAATTCAATGGAATCAGTAAAAATTTCATAAGAGTTCTCAAACTTGTATTTTTCGCCGGTGGGTGAAAATTGTTGTGCCAGCACCAAATTTTGGAAAATATGCAAATTGATAAGTAGATAGTATCACCTTGTTTCTTGCGTTATACGGGTTTATGAGGGTCCTGAATCCGATGGAATCAATAAAAACAGCACTGGACATCGCAAACTTGTACTTTTTGGTGATGGGTACGAAATTTGGTGCTAGCACCAAAATTTGCTAAATTACGCCGAAAAATACAAGTAGCAATGATCTGGCATATTAGAAATGTATTCCATTAGAATCAGCGCCCTCGAAAACCTGAAAATGTGAATTTATAGCATCGTATAAGTGAATTAAAAATTTTGTGTTCTAACTGAAAAGTGCTGGTTACTTGTTTTTTTCATTTTTTTCCTACGCAGAGAGGACTAAACAGCCATTTATAGTAATCATATCATTTTTAAATATTTTCCAATGTATTTTGCACCCCAAAAAACCTGTATTGAAAAATAATTAGCCGAAAATGTAACTTTCAAATTTTGTGAAAATTGTGCACTACTTGTAATTTTGGTGCTGCAATATAACCACCCCAGTACATTTTTTCGAAAAATTTTTTTTTCGATCGGATCCAGACAAGTGATACCTACGTACAAACAAAAAATCAGACGTTTTCGTAAATATTTGTAGATTTTAGAGGGGGGGGGTCAATATGACCCCCTCCCGGTATTTGTACAACATTTTATAGCCCGGTACTAATAGGGTTAAGTATTAATTAATTTTATTTTTTTAGAATACGGTAGAATACGGTCGACTCAATCAAAATTATTTCATATAATAAAATAACAAATTTTATTAAATGAAGTTTTAGCAATCGCACATTTATTATGTGAAAAATATTAGTACGAGTCAAGTAAAAGCTTTTTGTTCTGTCTGATAATCAACTAGTGTGAGGGTAGTCCCGGTGGTGTACGAAAAATTTTCTAGACTACTTCAAACTATAATTATTATGTTGTAATCATCTAATGAATTATAAAAGCTGTTGTGATTATAGAAGATAGAGAGCAGTTAGCGAAATGATTATTTTATTCTATCGGATAGAGTAGTCAGAGAGGAGTCGAGGTGTCAATTGATTAATAATAATAACAGCAGTTGTCATGAATTCAATACAATCGCGCACAAGAAGTGTTAAGACAAATTCGGTCTTATTTTTGTAATAAATAAAACAAGTTGAGAAGTTTCAATGTAAACCGCGATTAACAATTTACACTGTTCAATGTAAACCACGATATTAATTAAATACAACAATTATATTATTATTATAACAGATTTTTATATTTCAAACTATTATTATTTTTCTAGAAAAAAATTCTAGAATTCTGAATAAGAGAAGTGTGACAAAATTTTCAGATTAAGTTTTTAGATTAAATTTTGTTTTAATTACTAGCTAAAAAGCTTTAATTACTATTATATATTATATTAAATACTATTGGTAGCTAGTATTATTAAAAGATTTTACATGGTAATACATAGTAATAAAACTATATTAAAAATAACACTCCCAATATAGGTAAAATCTATAGCTATATAGTATAAAACAATTATAACGAATTATAATACAATTAGTAAAATCATGGCCGACGCCAAGGAATTTACAGATATCCAGCAGGAACTAATAGAACTTATCAGGGATATCAAGCTGAAGAAAAGTGTTTCTGCCGAAGAAGAAAGAAACTTCGCCGATGGCTTGTCGAGGATGAATATGTTGTTTGTTACAACTATCGGCAAACTGTCGCAGAGTAACTCCGATCTAGCTAATTCCCGAATGGAAACTATCCACGCTAAGGACGAACTTCATAGACAAAGGACTTCTAAACCTACCTATAGTCAAGTCCTTACAACTGCCCCAGCAGCCGAAGTTCCAGTCGACAGAGTCAGAGATACATCCAATCCGGCCCAAACCCAAATAATCCATCCATCGCGTCGACAACGGTTTAACCCAACGAATACTGTAACCGCATGGACATCAGTTACTAATCCTTCTCAGGAGACCCCCAGTAATCGCAACGTTAATTCAGCTTCCAACTCAACTGCAACTAGGGGAAGGAAGGCCGGCGGTTCGCTGCGGGCGGCCCGTTCTCAGCCTCAACCAGTAACAGCGCGGCCACCCAGAATGGCTCACATATACATCGGCCGAGTTGACAGCCTCAAAGGAGATGATATCGGATCTTCTGGAAGAGGAAGGAATCAGCTACGATCAAATCATCCCACTCCCAATCAGCGACGACGCATCCACCAAC
>JAUCBJ010004845.1:0-53632 GCA_032718475.1 Nemertoderma westbladi | reverse complement strand
AACCGCCTGATTTTTCGATGTTGCTAATTTTGCGTTTTAAAATCGCTATAACTCAGCCAATATTAATTTTTTGTTTTTTCACATGAAACCAACAAAATCGCGAACAAAATTTTCCGAGTCGCCGACCCCATTCGACAATTCAATTAAACTCATTACCAACTAATAATATAATACTCATCAACACTTAACTGTTTCCACTACCCCTGAACAACACTGTTGCTCATCTGTTTCCTTCGAATCAAGGAAGCATTCAGCAGTTCCTACCACCCATTCCACCTATGAACAAAATGCCTTGATGTTATGTCTTGACCACCATGTAATCCACAATTGGCAGCGCCAATACAGCGGGCATTGAGAATGCTATGCTGGTTTATCAACCAAATTGCACCGCCAAAACTCATTTTCAATTTTTTATTATTCAATTTATTTATTATTATTTCTCTGATTTTGTTTCCTGTTTGCACCTATCCCTCCACCAATAAAATAACAATCTCGCATATTTACTATGTGTCACTAATCATCATATTTACTATGTGTCACTAATCATCATATTTACTGTGAAACATTATTATATCTTTGAAGCTTGTTAATATTCTGGAATATGAGAGCGGAGATACAGCTAATAGCATAGCTAGTTGGGGCTGCATCACCGATGGTGAAGCTGGTCTCGCGTGATGCATTCGGGTGGGGGGCTGGGGGTGGGGGGGGGGGGGGGGGATTACCTTGGGGGTGCCACTTAGCTCGCTTTAAATGAATTTGTTTGGATTAATTTGGTTTTGGATTTATTTTGTAATTTATCACATTTTTAGTTATATGTTTTGCAGCGCAAATGAGAAAGTCGAGAGTAAAAGAAAAAAGAAATAGTGAAAATAAAAGAACAGAAATAATAGAGAAAGTTAAGTCTAGAATTAATTCTTAGTCAAATACAGTAAAATGTAATGATATTATATTTGAGTGAATAAATATCCCTTTTCCTTTTTAGAGAACGTAGTTAATGTGGGTTGGTTTTTAATGTATGTTGGTAAGATTCCAAATTGCAGTACCCTGGCTGGTAATAAAGCGATTTTTGTCCTACTAAGATTTAAGTCCGCGGTACGAAGTAATTGTCTATAGCAATGGATCTGGTGTTGTACGAAGTAATTGCCTATAGCAGTGGATCTGGTGTTGTACGAAGTAATTGCCTATAGCAGTGATCGATCTGGTGTTGTACGAAGTAATTTCCTATAGCAGTGAATCTGGTGTTGTACGAAGTAATTGCCTATATCAGTAGATCTGGTGTTGTAGGAAGTAATTTCCTATAGCAGTGGATCTGGTGTTGTACGAAGTAATTTCCTATAGCAGTGGATCTGGTGTTGTACGAAGTAATTGCCTATAGCAGTGGATCTGGTGTTGTACGAAGTAATTTCCTATAGCAGTGGATCTGGTGTTGTACGAAGTAATTGCCTATAGCAGTGGATCTGGTGTTGTACGAAGTAATTTCCTATAGCAGTGAATCTGGTGTTGTACGAAGTAATTGCCTATATCAGTAGATCTGGTGTTGTAGGAAGTAATTTCCTATAGCAGTGGATCTGGTGTTGTACGAAGTAATTGCCTATAGCAGTGGATCTGGTGTTGTACGAAGTAATTTCCTATAGCAGTGGATCTGGTGTTGTACGAAGTAATTGCCTATAGCAGTGGATCTGGTGTTGTACGAAGTAATTTCCTATAGCAGTGAATCTGGTGTTGTACGAAGTAATTGCCTATAGCAGTAGATCTGGTGTTGTAGGAAGTAATTTCCTATAGCAGTGGATCTGGTGTTGTACGAAGTAATTTCCTATAGCAGTGGATCTGGTGTTGTACGAAGTAATTGCCTATAGCAGTGGATCTGGTGTTGTACGAAGTAATTGCCTATAGCAGTGGATCTGGTGTTGTACGAAGTAATTGCCTATAGCAGTGGATCTGGTGTTGTACGAAGTAATTTCCTATAGCAGTGAATCTGGTGTTGTACGAAGTAATTGCCTATATCAGTAGATCTGGTGTTGTAGGAAGTAATTTCCTATAGCAGTGGATCTGGTGTTGTACGAAGTAATTTCCTATAGCAGTGGATCTGGTGTTGTACGAAGTAATTTCCTATAGCAGTGAATCTGGTGTTGTACGAAGTAATTTCCTATAGCAGTGGATCTGGTGTTGTACGAAGTAATTGCCTATAGCAGTGGATCTGGTGTTGTACGAAGTAATTGCCTATAGCAGTGGATCTGGTGTTGTACGAAGTAATTGCCTATAGCAGTGGATCTGGTGTTGTACGAAGTAATTGCCTATAGCAGTGGATCTGGTTTTGTACGAAGTAATTTCCTATAGCAGTGGATCTGGTGTTGTACGAAGTAATTTCCTATAGCAGTGGATCTGGTGTTGTACGAAGTAATTGCCTATAGCAGTGAATCTGGTGTTGTAAGAAGTAATTGCCTATAGCAGTGAATCTGGTGTTGTACGAAGTAATTGCCTATAGCAGTAGATCTGGTGTTGTACGAAGTAATTGTCCTATAGCAGTGGATCTGGTGTTGTACGAAGTAATTGCCTATAGCAGTGGATCTGGTGTTGTACGAAGTAATTGCCTATAGCAGTGGATCTGGTGTTGTACGAAGTAATTGCCTATAGCAGTGGATCTGGTGTTGTACGAAGTAATTGCCTATAGCAGTGGATCTGGTGTTGTACGAAGTAATTGCCTATAGCAGTGGATCTGGTGTTGTACGAAGTAATTTCCTATAGCAGTGGATCTGGTGTTGTACGAAGTAATTTCCTATAGCAGTGGATCTGGTGTTGTACGAAGTAATTGCCTATAGCAGTGAATCTGGTGTTGTACGAAGTAATTGCCTATAGCAGTGAATCTGGTGTTGTACGAAGTAATTGCCTATAGCAGTAGATCGGGTGTTGTACGAAGTAATTGCCTATAGCAGTGGATCTGGTGTTGTACGAAGTAATTTCCTATAGCAGTGGATCTGGTGTTGTACGAAGTAATTTCCTATAGCAGTGGATCTGGTGTTGTACGAAGTAATTTCCTATAGCAGTGAATCTGGTGTTGTACGAAGTAATTTCCTATAGCAGTGGATCTGGTGTTGTACGAAGTAATTGCCTATAGCAGTGGATCTGGTGTTGTACGAAGTAATTGCCTATAGCAGTGGATCTGGTGTTGTACGAAGTAATTGCCTATAGCAGTGGATCTGGTGTTGTACGAAGTAATTGCCTATAGCAGTGGATCTGGTGTTGTACGAAGTAATTTCCTATAGCAGTGGATCTGGTGTTGTACGAAGTAATTTCCTATAGCAGTGGATCTGGTGTTGTACGAAGTAATTGCCTATAGCAGTGAATCTGGTGTTGTACGAAGTAATTGCCTATAGCAGTGGATCTGGTGTTGTACGAAGTAATTGCCTATAGCAGTAGATCGGGTGTTGTACGAAGTAATTGCCTATAGCAGTGGATCTGGTGTTGTACGAAGTAATTTCCTATAGCAGTGGATCTGGTGTTGTACGAAGTAATTGCCTATAGCAGTGGATCTGGTGTTGTACGAAGTAATTGCCTATAGCAGTGAATCTGGTGTTGTACGAAGTAATTGCCTATAGCAGTAGATCTGGTGTTGTACGAAGTAATTTCCTATAGCAGTGGATCTGGTGTTGTACGAAGTAATTTCCTATAGCAGTGAATCTGGTGTTGTACGAAGTAATTGCCTATAGCAGTGAATCTGGTGTTGTACGAAGTAATTGCCTATAGCAGTGGATCTGGTGTTGTACGAAGTAATTGCCTATAGCAGTGGATCTGGTGTTGTACGAAGTAATTTCCTATAGCAGTGGATCTGGTGTTGTACGAAGTAATTGCCTATAGCAGTGGATCTGGTGTTGTACGAAGTAATTGCCTATAGCAGTGGATCTGGTGTTGTACGAAGTAATTGCCTATAGCAGTGGATCTGGTGTTGTACGAAGTAATTGCCTATAGCAGTGAATCTGGTGTTGTACGAAGTAATTTCCTATAGCAGTGGATCTGGTGTTGTACGAAGTAATTTCCTATAGCAGTGGATCTGGTGTTGTACGAAGTAATTACCTATAGCAGTGGATCTGGTGTTGTACGAAGTAATTTCCTATAGCAGTGGATATGGTGTTGTACGAAGTAATTGCCTATAGCAGTGGATCTGGTGTTGTACGAAGTAATTGCCTATAGCAGTGGATCTGGTGTTGTACGAAGTAATTGCCTATAGCAGTGGATCTAGTGTTGTACGAAGTAATTGCCTATAGCAGTGGATCTGGTGTTGTACGAAGTAATTGCCTATAGAAGTGGATCTGGTGTTGTACGAAGTAATTGCCTATAGCAGTGAATCTGGTGTTGTACGAAGTAATTGCCTATAGCAGTGGATCTGGTGTTGTACGAAGTAATTGCCTATAGCAGTGGATCTGGTGTTGTACGAAGTAATTGCCTATAGAAGTGTATCTGGTGTTGTACGAAGTAATTGCCTATAGCAGTGAATCTGGTGTTGTACGAAGTAATTGCCTATAGCCGTGAATCTGGTGTTGTACGAAGTAATTGCCTATAGCAGTGGATCTGGTGTTGTACGAAGTAATTGCCTATAGCAGTGGATCTGGTGTTGTACGAAGTAATTGCCTATAGCAGTAGATCGGGTATTGTACGAAGTAATTGCCTATAGCAGTGGATCTGGTGTTGTACGAAGTAATTTCCTATAGAAGTGGATCTGGTGTTGTACGAAGTAATTGCCTATAGCAGTGAATCTGGTGTTGTTCGAAGTAATTGCCTATAGCAGTGGATCTGGTGTTGTACGAAGTAATTGCCTATAGCAGTAGATCGGGTATTGTACGAAGTAATTGCCTATAGCAGTGGATCTGGTGTTGTACGAAGTAATTGCCTATAGCAGTGAATCTGGTGTTGTACGAAGTAATTGCCTATAGCAGTGGATCTGGTGTTGTACGAAGTAATTGCCTATAGCAGTAGATCGGGTATTGTACGAAGTAATTGCCTATAGCAGTGGATCTGGTGTTGTACGAAGTAATTGCCTATAGCAGTGAATCTGGTGTTGTACGAAGTAATTGCCTATAGCAGTGAATCTGGTGTTGTACGAAGTAATTGCCTATAGCAGTGGATCTGGTGTTGTACGAAGTAATTGCCTATAGCAGTGGATCTGGTGTTGTACGAAGTAATTGCCTATAGCAGTAGATCGGGTATTGTACGAAGTAATTGCCTATAGCAGTGGATCTGGTGTTGTACGAAGTAATTGCCTATAGCAGTGAATCTGGTGTTGTACGAAGTAATTGCCTATAGCAGTGAATCTGGTGTTGTACGAAGTAATTGCCTATAGCAGTGGATCTGGTGTTGTACGAAGTAATTGCCTATAGCAGTGGATCTGGTGTTGTACGAAGTAATTGCCTATAGCAGTAGATCGGGTATTGTACGAAGTAATTTCCTATAGCAGTGGATCTGGTGTTGTACGAAGTAATTTCCTATAGCAGTGGATCTGGTGTTGTACGAAGTAATTGCCTATAGCAGTGGATCTGGTGTTGTACGAAGTAATTGCCTATAGCAGTGAATCTGGTGTTGTACGAAGTAATTTCCTATACCAGTGGATCTGGTGTTGTACGAAGTAATTGTCTATAGCAGTGGATCTGGTGTTGTACGAAGTAATTGCCTATAGCAGTAGATCTGGTGTTGTACGAAATAATTTCCTATAGCAGTGGATCTGGTGTTGTACGAAGTAATTTCCTATAGCAGTGGATCTGGTGTTGTACGAAGTAATTGCCTATAGCAGTGGATCTGGTGTTGTACGAAGTAATTGCCTATAGCAGTGAATCTGGTGTTGTACGAAGTAATTGCCTATAGCAGTGGATCTGGTGTTGTATGAAGTAATTGCCTATAGCAGTGGATCTGGTGTTGTACGAAGTAATTTCCTATAGCAGTAGATCGGGTATTGTACGAAGTAATTGCCTATAGCAGTGGATCTGGTGTTGTACGAAGTAATTGCCTATAGCAGTAGATCGGGTATTGTACGAAGTAATTGCCTCTAGCAGTGGATCTGGTGTTGTACGAAGTAATTGCCTATAGCAGTGAATCTGGTGTTGTACGAAGTAATTGCCTATAGCAGTGGATCTGGTGTTGTACGAAGTAATTGCCTATAGCAGTAGATCGGGTATTGTACGAAGTAATTGCCTATAGCAGTGGATCTGGTGTTGTACGAAGTAATTGCCTATAGCAGTGAATCTGGTGTTGTACGAAGTAATTGCCTATAGAAGTGGATCTGGTGTTGTACGAAGTAATTGCCTATAGCAGTAGATCGGGTATTGTACGAAGTAATTGCCTATAGCAGTGGATCTGGTGTTGTACGAAGTAATTGCCTATAGCAGTGAATCTGGTGTTGTACGAAGTAATTGCCTATAGCAGTGGATCTGGTGTTGTACGAAGTAATTGCCTATAGCAGTAGATCGGGTATTGTACGAAGTAATTGCCTATAGCAGTGGATCTGGTGTTGTACGAAGTAATTGCCTATAGCAGTGAATCTGGTGTTGTACGAAGTAATTGCCTATAGCAGTGAATCTGGTGTTGTACGAAGTAATTGCCTATAGCAGTGGATCTGGTGTTGTACGAAGTAATTGCCTATAGCAGTGGATCTGGTGTTGTACGAAGTAATTGCCTATAGCAGTGGATCTGGTATTGTACGAAGTAATTGCCTATAGCAGTGAATTCTGGTGTTGTATGAAGTAATTGCCTATAGCAGTGGATCTGGTGTTGTACGAAGTAATTGCCTATAGCAGTGGGTCTGGTGTTGTATGAAGTAATTGCCTATACCAGTGGATCTGGTGTTGTACGACGTAATTGCCTATAGCAGTGGATCTGGTGTTGTACGAAGTAATTTCCTATAGCAGTGAATCTTACGGAGCCCCTAAAGGGACATTTGTGAAGAGATATATTTTTTTTAGTAACACGTACGAACGTGTTAGGTAACACGTGCGAACGTGTTAGTATCACGTGCGAACGTGTTAGGTAACACGTGCGAACGTGTTAGTATCACGTGCGAACGTGTTAGTATCACGTGCGAACGTGTTAGTATCACGTGCGAACGTGTTAGGTAACACGTGCGAACGTGTTAGTATCACGTGCGAACGTGTTAGGTAACACGTGCGAACGTGTTAGGTAACACGTGCGAACGTGTTAGTATCACGTGCGAACGTGTTAGTATCACGTGCGAACGTGTTAGGTAACACGTGCGAACGTGTTAGTATCACGTGCGAACGTGGTACTAAAAAAAAATATCTCTTCACAAATGTCCCTTTAGGGGCTCCGTAGAATCTGGTGTTGTACGAAGTAATTGTCTATAGCAGTGGATCTGGTGTTGTACGAAGTAATTTCCTATAGCAGTGGATCTGGTGTTGTACGAAGTAATTGCCTATAGCAGTGGATCTGGTGTTGTACGAAGTAATTTCCTATAGCAGCGGATCTGGTGTTGTACGAAGTAATTTCCTATACCAGTGGATCTGGTGTTGTACGAAGTAATTGCCTATAGCAGTGAATCTGGTGTTGTACGAAGTAATTGCCTATAGAAGTGGATCTGGTGTTGTACGAAGTAATTGCCTATAGCAGTGGGTCTGGTGTTGTACGAAGTAATTTCCTATAGCAGTGGATCTGGTGTTGTACGAAGTAATTGCCTATAGCAGTGGATCTGGTGTTGTACGAAGTAATTGCCTATAGCAGTGGATCTGGTGTTGTACGAAGTAATTGCCTATACCAGTGGATCTGGTGTTGTACGAAGTAATTGCCTATAGCAGTGGATCTGGTGTTGTACGAAGTAATTTCCTATAGCAGTGGATCTGGTGTTGTACGAAGTAATTGCCTATACCAGTGGATCTGGTGTTTTACGAAGTAATTGCCTATACCAGTGGATCTGGTGTTGTACGAAGTAATTGCCTATAGCTTTGAATCTTTTTTTTTTTTTTTTTTACGGTTTTTTATTTTTTTAATAACGAAAATAATCCATTAACATTGTAACTACGTAGCCTAATGCAAGAGTAGTATCCGTCACCACCCGTCACCAAGCAACAGTACCGCACTTTGTACAATTAGGCCTACTGCCGTACTGTTTCGATCAAGCTGCCCACTGTTTACGATTGAACCGGAATTGCGGTTGCTGTGTCAGCATTTGACAGCGTGATGGAGGTCTCCGCAATTTCGCGGTGAACTGGACGTCTGCTTGAGGAGCGGGACCCACGAAGGCACATATGAGAAGATCTCAGAAGATAGCAGTGGATCTGGTGTTGTAGGAAGTAATTGCCTATAGCAGTGGATCTGGTGTTGTATGAAGTAATTGCCTATAGCAGTGGATCTGGTGTTGTAAGAAGTAATGTAATTGCCTATAGCAGTGGATCTGGTGTTGTACGAAGTAATTGCCTATAGCAGTGGGTCTGGTGTTGTACGAAGTAATTTCCTATAGCAGTGGATCTGTTGTTGTACGAAGTAATTGCCTATAGCAGTGGATCTGGTGTTGTAGGAAGTAATTTCCTATAGCAGTGGATCTGGTGTTGTATGAAGTAATTTCCTATAGCAGTGGATCTGGTGTTGTATGAAGTAATTTCCTATAGCAGTGGATCTGGTGTTGTAGGAAGTAATTTCCTATAGCAGTGGATCTGGTGTTGTACGAAGTAATTTCCTATAGCAGTGGATCTGGTGTTGTATGAAGTAATTTCCTATAGCAGTGGATCTGGTGTTGTATGAAGTAATTGCCTATAGCAGTGAATCTGGTGTTGTACGAAGTAATTGCCTATAGCAGTGAATCTGGTGTTGTACGAAGTAATTGCCTATAGCAGTGGATCTGGTGTTGTACGAAGTAATTGCCTATAGCAGTGGATCTGGTGTTGTACGAAGTAATTGCCTATAGCAGTAGATCTGGTGTTGTACGAAGTAATTGCCTATAGCAGTGGATCTGGTGTTGTACGAAGTAATTTCCTATAGCAGTGGATCTGGTGTTGTATGAAGTAATTTCCTATAGCAGTAGATCTGGTGTTGTACGAAGTAATTGCCTATAGCAGTGGATCTGGTGTTGTACGAAGTAATTGCCTATAGCAGTGGATCTGGTGTTGTACGAAGTAATTGCCTATAGCAGTAGATCTGGTGTTGTACGAAGTAATTGCCTATAGCAGTGGATCTGGTGTTGTACGAAGTAATTTCCTATAGCAGTGGATCTGGTGTTGTACGAAGTAATTTCCTATAGCAGTGGATCTGGTGTTGTATGAAGTAATTTCCTATAGCAGTGGATCTGGTGTTGTATGAAGTAATTGCCTATAGCAGTGAATCTGGTGTTGTACGAAGTAATTGCCTATAGCAGTGAATCTGGTGTTGTACGAAGTAATTGCCTATAGCAGTGAATCTGGTGTTGTACGAAGTAATTGCCTATAGCAGTGGATCTGGTGTTGTACGAAGTAATTGCCTATAGCAGTGGATCTGGTGTTGTACGAAGTAATTGCCTATAGCAGTAGATCTGGTGTTGTACGAAGTAATTGCCTATAGCAGTGGATCTGGTGTTGTATGAAGTAATTTCCTATAGCAGTGGATCTGGTGTTGTATGAAGTAATTGCCTATAGCAGTGAATCTGGTGTTGTACGAAGTAATTGCCTATAGCAGTGAATCTGGTGTTGTACGAAGTAATTGCCTATAGCAGTGGATCTGGTGTTGTACGAAGTAATTGCCTATAGCAGTGGATCTGGTGTTGTACGAAGTAATTGCCTATAGCAGTAGATCTGGTGTTGTACGAAGTAATTGCCTATAGCAGTGGATCTGGTGTTGTACGAAGTAATTTCCTATAGCAGTGGATCTTGTGTTGTAGGAAGTAATTTCCTATAGCAGTGGATCTGGTGTTGTATGAAGTAATTTCCTATAGCAGTGGATCTGGTTTTCATTTCTTCTGGGACTCTCTTCCTTCTGTACATGTCTATTATGATGGGGTAAATGAGATACACCATCTACTCCACTGGCACAATTGATAAAACGTCTTGTCAATTAATTCTATATAATCACATCGCAATGATAAAATCAATCAACAAATTAACTTTAAAAAATATTAATTTGCTTCAGCATTTTATTACCATTGTTTTAACTATAATAATAGTAGTTCCCTCATGTTTTTATCAGTGTATAGTAAGTAAATCCATAATATGACAATGTTGTATGTATTATATTAAGATTCAAAATAAAAAAAAACACCATTATCTCACCAACAAATATACACATTTAATTTAAATAGTTTATTATTAAATATATTATATTATTTTATTAGAATTTATAACAACATTGTGTCGAAGTTAATTTAGTGATTAAACTCCACCCTGTAGGTAGATGCACCATCAAATAAGTGGCTGATTATTAGCTAATCATATGTGGACCACAAGAAACAGCATGGTTCATAGAATCTCTGGTAAAGTGATTCTCTGGTATGCAGCTTCTTCTAAAGTAGAAGAACCCATGCTGGGCCATTACTTAATGTCTGCTGTGACTGTAATGAGTTCCTCTACCAGCCTGCCTGGAATGTCTCCGGGTTCTCAATCACTCCCAAGGGAAGGCCACAGTAACATCAATAACGAGAATAAAGATAAATTACTAAATTTAGTGGTTTTTCTGGTCTAAAACATAGTGTAAACACAGTAGAATGTTCAGTTGTGTATTAAACTCAATGTCTTACTAATCCATATGCAAATTGTTTTGATTAATTCAACTTTTCAGGAAGTCATACAATTAAACGTTGAAACTTTTATGTTACTTTTGCATTTTATTATTGTTCATATGGATTCACTAATTTACATTTTTAGTAAAATACTCAAGCAACCCTTTATAAATATTTTTCTAAACTCTACAACGACATATATTTTTATGCCATTTGTATCTAATGTGTATTTGTATGTTTTATTGTTAATGAAAGTGCCACCGTAGATTGGATATTTGGGTATTATTATTATTAGTATCATTATTATTAATAGTATCATTATTATTTCGATATCAATGTAACACAAGGTTGGCGGTTTTTGCTTGATTACTTTGAAGAATACCAGGTTTTCACTTTTCACTTAGTATTACCAGTGATGATTAGTTTAATCTATCTGCCATCCTCACCCTGGTTCTTTTTTTAAAGAAATATTTCGCATTTCGCCTTGCATATAACAATGCTATACACCAAACATACAGCAACGCATAATAGTCACAGAGGCACATTAGGAGACCACCTCTCGCAAAAAATCCCTTTAAAAAACACTTAAACAAATATTAATATTTTAATATTAATTCTTAATAGACAAAAAAAAGCGATGTTACTACAGTAAATGCTTCGAACTTTTGTTGCGATACACGCGACACCTAACCAACCATGTCATTGCCAGTCACGAACGAACAAGTTCCACTTGTGGCAGAAAATATTCAATATTTTTCATAATTTCAATCATTTTACTCTGATAATGGACAAAAAGCTACTCTTAACATTTAGCAATATTTGTTCTTAATTTAATAAAAATGTTTAAAATGCAGATTAACCTAATTTATTTATTTAAACCATTGACGTCATCATCACGGCATTTTGATACAGTACGCTCGCATAACATAACCGCGCGCGCACACATAAAACCCCGCGCGCGCGCGCATCCTGAAAATATTTTGTGTAAGGAGTGGTAACTATGGGCCACCGTAGTACAGGATACCCAGAATCAATTTCATTCATTACATAATAAATAAATCTAGTGGGTTGATCACCCAACATGCATTTATAATGAAGCCATTATGTGTAATTAATGATTTATTTAAACATCACATTGCATTTTTTCCTAAATTTTCTATATTAATAAAACATGATATGTATGAATAGACTGACAAAAAGTACATATTATGTTACAAATCTACGTACATAAATATCTTAAGACCGTTATTTTTCAGAGTAACATAGATCTTTTTAATTGCTCTCCGCAACTATATGGTTTGAACCCCATAAAACTAAGATATGGTTTATGAAAATAATGGAAGATTATGTTGCGAGCAAGTTCCCGCGATTATTAACTAAAAATGATAAAAAATGTACTAAAAAAATTAATATCATTATAAAAATAAATCTAATTGTAAAAATATCAAATTTTTACCTTATATTTATTTTTCTACTATTGTTAACTTATTTCTGATCACATTTGAGGTATTGAGTTGTGAGTCTTTGTATCCCAACCGATAGATTGGGATTGCCGATAAAGTTATTGATAAATATGATGAATGGCTAGAGCCATAGCCTGTCATCGATTCAATAAAAAATTGATTTTTCATATGAATCTACAGGGCGATGGAGATGTGCGGCATAGTGTGGCTGGTTATTATAGTTGGTTGTGGTAACCTTACAAATTGCTCTGGTGTGTCTGCCTGTATATTTATATTGAGCAAGTGCAGAAAGCTGTGTTCCAATTGGGAAGAAGGGAATTAGTTGCTACAGAGTGTGACTTTGAATTCTGCAGTGCACGCACAATGATAACCCTTCCAGAATTTACCAGCTCTGCTCCTATTGCATAAGCTTCGAGGAAAATCAGATTGGCAGCAGGAAGCCTCTTTTGCTCTGAGCCCGTGCTCCAATCCAATAGTACAGATTACTTTAAATTGTGGATGGCATTGGTATATTTTCATTTTCTAATTCATCAAATTATTTTGTTAATGTTTTCTTATAAGAAAAGTTAAACTATGTTTTATTTACTTTGCTGTAAAAATTGAGTTGCAGGTTAGTTATTGTTCTATAAATAAATATAAATATACAATATTAATATTTATTACCTATTAAAAATAACAAAACATATTTATTATATTATTGAATATGAACCAGATTTTTTATCATAATTTAATCAGATTGCAGAATCATTAGATTGCATAATTAGATATAAACAAGCAGTTGACAATTTCATAAATAACACTAGCCAACATATATTTGATATATGTGTTGCGTTAACCTAATTTAAAATTAATTAAATATCAAATGTTTTAATAAATATTGCGTTGTACCATTCATGGAGTTATATAGTTGTGGTAGGCGATATTATAGTCATTAATAATGCGATGGATTCTTAACAAAAATATTTTCGAAATAGTGAGAGAATTATGCATTGGAAAATGATATGCTAATTATATGTAAAACCAATACGAATTTCGATGTCACAGTGCTGTATTCCAGAAAGTTTTACTCAGTATAATTTGAATGAGAAGAACCCCAATTCTAATTAACTTATTCATGATAGGAAGGGGGGGGGGGGGGGGGGGGCTCATGGCGCAATCAAAATTGAACCCTACCATTGGCAAATCGATACAAAAATAACTCTGAAAATTAATATTGATAATTCGCCTCGAGGCTGAGATTAATCATGCTCTCAGTCCCACTATCTGATATTTCTCTCTGGTTTTGTAGTTAATTTTAATAATGAATTCTTTAACATACTATTGCATCGATAATAATCCTTATGGAATAATCCGCTGGGATATGGGAGATAATCTGATGTGATACGTTTAACAGTAATATATCATTTTATCTGCAATAGAATAATGCAACATTTGTTTGTTTTTATATTTAAATTATTTACTAACATAAAATCATCCATGATGCCATATCAGTGAGATTATTACTGGCAATATTTTACCTACCAAAATTACAGAAAGCTATACATATGCATTTGCGTTAAACCCGAAAATTTGCAGAATAGTAGGTATGTTTTTTAGTGACTGAGTGGTATATATTTATTGAAAAATATAATTAATAAAATAATGCATTTACATATATACTAGCATGCGAGAATCAGCAGTAATTCGGATGATATGTGTTTGAATTCAATTTAATTTTATGAATAATATGTTATAATCGTTATATCAAGTGTTAGCCAAGCCACTCAGTGTACTGGTATTATATTACAATATCTATCAACATGCTATTATGGGTTTTTAAAACATTGGTATAATAATAATTTGTAATTCATATTTGAACTTTACTGTTTAAATTATTACTCTGGGCATTAATTGAGCTATAACAAAGTATAGCTATAATAACAAGGTCAGACTTACCTTAGGATGCAAATAAAGAATAAGCATCTAGCAGAGAATGAAGGATAATATGCATCTTACATACGAATGAGATATATTATGATTATTTTAATATCATATGTTTCACCGGAAATTAACCATGATTACCTGAACACGTGAACAATTTCATACTGGACACATAATCCTAGCTAAAACAACACTGCCTATACAATTCATATTTAATTATACACATTATTTTTAGAGAAATTTTAGAAAAGTGAAAAGCAACAATATCGTGAATCTTGAATTTTTCATCTAAATTAAGAGGCTAATTCAAAGCATCATATCATGCAAAAGTCATAATAACAATTGATCTGAAGTCAAACATTTCCTGTTTCTAACTCACTACAGGATTTGTCCTACAGCAGGGCCACATATCAGGGTGTGTGGACAATTGAGTCAGCGAAGAGGATGTATAAGGTGGTACAATGGTACAATATAGTGGCAAAAATAAAACGAGATGGCGGTTCTCATTGGTGACAAACAATATATTATTATTTTTCATACCAAAACAGTGAACGATTTTGTTACAAATTAAGGGGAAAGAAATAATAATCAAATGACAATATACATGATGGGGGGGGGTTAATTTGTCGACCTCTTGACATTTCGACCCTGTGACGCATTCAGTTGTTTCACTATTTCGATGCTTTCACCTGAAAAAAATATATCACTACCCACTCAGCAAATTCGCTACTACTACTACTACTACTAGGATCGGCATGCTGCATTGCAGCTGCTTTATGTATTTATATTACATATATATTATGAATGAAAGGCTTGTCGACAAAATTGCACCACCACAACTCCCTATCACCCATGACATTTGCTAGATCATCCGCATCTTTAAGGCCAGTGTCCTTTAAGATGCGTCTCAATAAAGTCATGGGCTGCCCACCATGCTTATTCACTCCGTGAGGCTGCCAAAGCACAATATTATGCACTGGCTGGTCCTCACGTCGAAGGCAATGTCCTGCAAAGCGGAGGTGGCTTTGTTTTAGTGTCAAGCTTGGGGAACCAATGGGACACCTCCAATGTTATAGTGTCTGATTGGAGATCTGTGCATTGTACTTGACACAGTGAACCCGGCGTAGCATTCTTGTGAATGTGCCATCCAGTAAGCAACCGAGGGTGGACTCTCTATAGCCGAGGGGCACTTGTATAATAACTAATAATCACGAACCCCATCCTCTTATAATATATAACTCTGTAGTAGTCAGTAGCAGTAGTAGTAATAGTAGTAGTAGTAGTAGTATAAGTAGTAAGTAATAGTAAAGGAGATCGGTTTAAACCAAAGTGATAAAGTAACATTATTATATAACATAATCATATAGACAAAGTAGAATAAGATACAGATTCATAATTATTTTATCAAACTCATGTACTACTTACTTCAATGTGCCCATTGTAATAATAATTAAACATATTATTCCGATTAATCTGTGTTTGGCCCTATAAGATATTATACTGAAGTGTTTTATATCAATATATCCATGCGAGTAAACAAGAAGTGAAGTAAATGTTTATTATTATAGTTTTAGAAATTGAATGATATACCCAAGATAGTGAAATAGATAATATACAAGAAATTGCCATTTGATCAGATATATCAAAGCGGCGTCTTTAGTATAATACCGTAATAGTATCAATTAACTCTGTTATACAATGTAAATATACTAAATCTATTTATAAATATATTATGAGCCCTACATTGTATATTTCTCCTACAGGTAGACAATGTATTATGTTAAAACTTGACATAATTTGGTATAATGTATAACATATTACAAATAAGACTGAGGCAGCTAAACTATATTGCAAAGAAATCAAATATCCTAAAGTAATATACTAGACCCTCCCTCCACCCTATAAATAGTGTTCACCACCTACCCCACCCACCGCCCTTATTACTTCATAATAATGAAAGATAGTACTGGCGCTCCGGTCACTCCGTTCCCTCCGCTGGGGGGGTTAAGTTGTAGGTTTTGACACTATGCAAAATCCGAGCACAGAGTTAGAAGCGCATTGGATAGGCGAACATTTCTTGCAGTGAAAGTATTTCCATACCTATTATAGTTTTCGAGATAGTCAGACATGAGTAGCTAAAATTTGAATTTTTTTCGGTAAAGTCTGATTGCACCGGTACCTGTCATCCGAAATATGGATTGTGATATATCGTTAGATGCGGGTCCACTAACTGTACATTCAAATATTTTCAAGGAAAAAATTCGATCAAGGGTTTTCGAAATATTTTCGAATTACCGGAAGCAGACTTTGGACGACCATATCTCCGGTACCGGTAGGCCTATTGAGTCGAAATTTTTTTTAATCTACTTAGAACACTCCAGTGAATGTTTTTTAGTTTGAAAGTTTTGCCCCAAAATGCTCAGAAGTAATTTCGAAAAAACTGATCATTTCGCGATCATGATCTTTTGACCCCCTAGAATTGAACTTTTTTATGGTCAAATTTTGGCTACCCCCCCCTAATTCGAGGGTGAGGAATCTTTTTGTAATGTTAAGTTTTTTCATACGGTGAACTCACAGGACTTGGTCTTCGAAATAAAACCGAAAACATGATCTTTCCTGATCATGGCCAGATCAAATCGCTTTTTGAAAATTTTGAAATGCTCAAAAGTTGCCCCTTCACCATAGAAGTCGATTCGTAAAAAAAAAATCGGGGGTCTCAAACAAAGTTTTCGAGAAAATCGGGAAAAACAGAAAAACACGATCTTTTATGATCAGGAAGCTGATCTCGAGAACTGGTTGCCCGATCGAGCCAATTTTTTTTTTAATCAACTCAGAATAGACCATTGCACATTTCTTACAATGAATGTTTATTAGAAAAATGCTTAGATTCGATTTTAAATATACTGATCTTTTCGCGATCATGATCTTGAGTTTTGACCCACTAGACTTGAACTTTTTTATGCCCAAATTTTGGCTACCCCCCATAATTCGAGGGTGAGGAATCTTTTTGTGATGTTAAGTTTTTCCATACGGTGAACTCCCAGGACTTGGTCTTCGAAATAAAACAGAAAACACGATCTTTTCTGATCACGGCCTGATCAAATCGCTTTTTGAAAATTTCGAAATGCTCAAAAGTTGCCCCTTCATCATAGAAGTTGATTCGTAAAAAAAAAATCGGGGGTCTCAAACAAAGTTTTCGAGAAAATCAGAAAAAACTAAAAAATCTGATCTTTAATGATCAGGTATCAGATCTCGAGAACCGGTTGTCCGATCGAGCCAATTTTTTTTTTAATCGACTCAGGGTGGTGTTCTGAACGTTTCCTACAGTAATTGTTTATATCCAAAATGCTTAGTTACGATTTTACGAAGTCCGATCTTTGCGCGATCATGATCTTGCGTTTTGACCGGGAAGACCTTTTTTTTAAATATTTTAACGGGAATCATGACTAATGTGGGGTCGCGGAATCTTTTTGTAATGTTAAGTTTTTCGATTGGAGCAAGCCTTGAGTGTCCGATACCTGATCAAAACTGATCTTTGCTGATCACGGTCAAGATCTTGATCGGGCAACTTCAAACTCGAAGTTGTGAAGGTAAACCCATATGCTGCCTATCGATTGGCGCCGATCCCAACTCCGTAGCATTAGCCGTTTTGGCTGTAGCTCCATAGCAACGTGGTTGCTAGGGAAGCGGACTTTTTGACTCAAATTGGCCCTAGCCGGAGAACCGTAGACTTTTGAAACGTAATGTATATGGGAAAAAGTCTTCTAGATAGATTTTGGGGGGGGGTCTAGGAACATCCTATTGTTCGTTTTCGCTTAGTTGCTGAGATCCTCTCGTCCCAACAATTCCAGGATTCTATAAAGGCATTCTGCTGGACTAGTTCCGTGGCCGGAATAGTGTTCGGGGTTCTGCGAACAGAGAACCTAATCGGTTTAGGGCCCTGACAGTCCAGAGATTTGGTGTTCTCAGCAGTTAGAGCCCAGCATGGACTCCCATAGAAGAGTACTGGAACTACTGTTGCTCTAAATAATCGGACCGTAAGTTTCCGATGAATTCTATATGGCTTCTAAATCCTGGGAAGCCCATTCAATCTCGTTCTATTTGTGCATATAATTGTCAGCAGACCCCTAAAAATACCAATTCCATGAATTTCACGGTTTGAAAGAACAATAATATTATGCAGAATATGTATATATCAATATGTACTACTACTACTACTACTAGGTCGAGCGAACTCGGACAGTGGAAATGAGATCCTTCCAGGCTTCCCGATTCTCCATAGTTGTCGCAATTTCTATATCAATATGTATATATCAATAATAATAATATTGATATCAGTAGAACTACAGCAACAGTTCGTTATACACTCGCCATGTCCATTGCAATATATTTTATAACAATATATCTTTCATATGACTCGAATGTATATATAAAGATTTTTGTTCACATACAAAATTTCAATGTTCTATTGGATAAAATATGAAAGGGCGACACTGGGTCGTTGATCTTTAATGTGTGAAGATATAATGGAGTGCATATAATTATTTATATTTGCCTAATCAATCTATTATTATTATATTTCTGCATCATAATCAACTGAGTCCATTTAATCGAACTAAGATAATTGCAATGAACACATTGTAGCTGCAGGCTTCCAATCTGCTGCAGCATACATGGCCTATGTTGGGGTGGTTGTCCAATTAAGATATCCCGCTGCATTTTGATATACCTTCTGACAATTGTTATTCCAGTACAATAATGAGAGCCAATAACAAACTAACTGACTAACGAAGGAGAGCCAATAACAAACTAACTGACTAACCAAGGAGAGCCAATAACAAACTAACTGACTAATCAAGGAGAGCCAATAACAAACTAACTGACTAACCAAGGAGAGCCAATAACAAACTAACTGACTAACCAAGGGAGCCAATAACAAACTAACTGACTAACCAAGGAGAGCCAATAACAAACTAACTGACTAACCAAGGAGAGCCAATAACAAACTAACTGACTAACCAAGGAGAGCCAATAACAAACTAACTGACTAACCAAGGAGAGCCAATAACAAACTAACTGACTAACCAAGGAGAGCCAATAACAAACTAACTGACTAACCAAGGAGAGCCAATAACAAACTAACTGACTAATCAAGGAGAGCCAATAACAAACTAACTGACTGACCAAGGAGAGCCAATAACAAACTAACTGACTGACCAAGGAGAGCCAATAACAAACTAACTGACTAACCAAGGAGAGCCAATAACAACCTAACTGACTAACCAAGGAGAGCCAATAACAAACTAACTGACTAACCAAGGAGAGCCAATAACAACCTAACTGACTAACCAAGGAGAGCCAATAACAAACTAACTGACTAACCAAGGAGAGCCAATAACAACCTAACTGACTAACCAAGGAGAGCCAATAACAAACTAACTGACTAACCAAGGAGAGCCAATAACAACCTAACTGACTAACCAAGGATAGCCAATAACAAACTAACTGACTAACCAAGGAGAGCCAATAACAAACAAACTGACTAACCAAGGAGAGCCAATAACAACCTAACTGACTAACCAAGGATAGCCAATAACAACCTAACTGACTAACCAAGGAGAGCCAATAACAAACTAACTGACTAACCAAGGAGAGCCAATAACAACCTAACTGACTAACCAAGGATAGCCAATAACAAACTAACTGACTAACCAAGGAGAGCCAATAACAACCTAACTGACTAACCAAGGAGAGCCAATAACAAACTAACTGACTAACCAAGGAGAGCCAGTAACAAACTAACTGACTAACCAATGATAGCCAATAACAAACTAACTGACTAACCAAGGAGAGCCAATAACAAACTAACTGACTAATCAAGGAGAGCCAATAACAAACTAACTGACTGACCAAGGAGAGCCAATAACAAACTAACTGACTAACCAAGGAGAGCCAATAACAAACTTACTGACTAACCAAGGAGAGCCAATAACAAACTTACTGACTAACTAATAAATACTTACTAATAGTTACTGACTAACATTAGTATTCACCATTTTCGGACAACTCCTCGATTTATCACTCAGCGTTTCAAAATTTGTTTGGTTTTGGCAAAAATTTTGAATATAGGTGCCTAAGATGCTATTCTACATGACAGGTCAGAAACAAAATTAATTTTAATTATTTAATTAATTTAATATTAGTTAATACTAGTTAACAATAAAAAAACTTGGTTGCGCTTAAAACCCTAAGGCTTTTACAGTTTTGAATCGAATCACATGAAAGTTTTTTTATATTATAGACAAAAGATGGGGCAACATAACTATCAGGCGAAATTTTGTGAAAATAATTCTGCACCGCTAGGTGGCGCTGCAAATTTTTGAAAAATTTTTAGGTTTGTTATAAATAGTATTAAATTTTATTAACAAAAAATTTCGAAAAGTTGTCTGAAACATTTATGCAGGGTGGTTATGTAGACTCCCACAGAAAGTTTCAGTCTAATTGCTCAAAAATTGTAGAAGTAGTAGGGTTTTGAAGTTGACAATTTCATAAAAAAAATATTTAACTCAGAGCTAATCGACCTTTCATTATACATAGTAATAGTAATTTCAATAGGAATCCCTAAATGGAAATTGTTATAACATGAAAACTAAAAGACGACATATTTTGGACAGAAATGGTGTACCCCCCCCCCCCCCCCTTAAATAAAGTTAACTTTACCATAGTCACTACAAATATCTAATAGAGACTGGAGGGCACATGGGTTGCACGAAATTATGCAAATTGAGAATCACCAACTCGTAGAGCTTTCAAATTATATTCCCTACGGCTATGGGGCGATAATTACCTTTGTCGGTAATGTCCCCAGCTTTATCTTTAATAATGGGGCTAATATTGGACGAAATCATTTCGTCCGGTAAAAAGCCATGAATATTACACCCAGTAAAAATTAGCGATAATAGGACAGGACAAAAATTCTGCCAATAGCATTCTTAATTTGCTCTGCAGTTTCACCATACAGCCCTGCCGCTTTATTTGAATTTAAGTACGAATTTCATTACCTGAGAAAATAATGTCACTACTGTAGGTTTTATAATCAATTGCACTTGATACATTATCATTAACATAATGGGCCCATGGTAGATCTGTTGAATATATTTAAAATTGTCGCCCCACATGTTCCTAACATTTTTCACACTGATAGCACTACTTATTGTATTGGAAGGGGCAGTCTTATCAGAATTATGCCTACCCACATTATTCCAAAACTTATAAACAATTATTATCTTTAATGCCAGCCAGTTTATTATTCTGAAAGGTATCAGCGTCCCGCTTTATATTGCGTAGCTTACGTTTAAACTGCGATCTATCAGTACTCATTATTTAAAATAAATAAAGGCCCACTGCCAGGACTACCATTGGCTCTCCACCATACAGATTATTTTAAATAAACTAATAAAAAGGCCCACTGCCAGGACTACGATTGGCTCTCCGCCATTTAGTACATATATATTATGTATGTATAGTAGGCCGTGGTGCGCGTAGGCACCACTGCACTGTTCACGGTACCTAGACTCTGTGTACTGTTTACCGGTCTGTGTATTATATCATATATTACCATACTACCATTTGGTATATTACAGTATTGTTCAGTTTCTTCAGTATTGTTGTATTGCATCGACCACATTGCGTTTTACCTTGCCCTGCTGGGTTGTTTACTGGTGCTCCTGTTAAGAAACGAATCGTGCGCTACACGATGTAGATTACTTGCCTCATCGTTCCACCCAGGAACGTTATGAGAGTTATTGATATTACTCATCCCAGGGAGAAGGCGTTTCAGTGGAATCGAGCTGTCCGCCGCATCTTTGATAATTCGGAGAGTATCAGAATATAATTTCGTTAGTGCCTCCTTGTGCAATTGATTGATACACACAGGATCAGTACATTGTAATGTTTCTGTCGGCAGCATTACTCCTGTAACAACCCAGGTTAAATGAGGATGCGTTAGACCTCTGGTCAACACCCTTTTGGAGGCGCTGGTTCATTATTGATTCTGTCAGTTGAAGAGATAGTTAGTTATATCTATCTCAATTGTGAATGGAAGATGGTCGTCAAAAACAATCGAGTAGTTATCACTCATGTTTTTAATTAAATGTTTCATAGACCCGGTACAAAGGAAATGATCCAACCATGACACAGATCCGGTAGTGGAATTAATGTAGGTAAATATATTAGATGGGAGTGACTCGTGGTCCAGAATCACAAGTCGAAATTCGTCACAGACTATACTGTCACTATAAAGAGGCCACATGACGGATTGGCATTTAAATCACCAACAATTCAAACATTATTAAATTCCGCTAGTTCCACAATAGTGACCAGCTTCGCTAAGTAATCCAAATAATCATCCGCATTATCATTACATTCATACGGGAGGTAAGCATTGATCAAAATAAACTCCTGGCCATTAGGCGGGGTAATTTTAAGCACTAGTAGTCAATGGTCTGATGAGTCAAGCACTCATACATAGCTCGCACCCAACGATTTCCTACATTGTAGAGCCAACCCACCGTAGGGCCTGCCGATAAGCATTTTGGATTCCAAGTCGACAATAGAGAACCCAAGACTGAAGTTTCCTTCTGACAGATTGTTCAGAAATTCAAGATCTTGTTCTGCAATTTGTAGCTGTTGAAGTAATAGTAAGTCACTTGATTTAGTAAAGTATAGTAAATTTAACTTATAATGTTCAATGTGGCAAAAGGCAACACTTACACCAACCACTATATTTGTTTGTGAACAATTAAGTACATTATTTTTATCACTGTTAAAATTTACATATAGGTCCTATTCACTATTCCACAGAGCAGGTTTTTGAACAATTAATGTTTCTGACATGTTTTTAGGACAAACTCCCCACCCCTAACTGGTAGGCATATGGATGCAACCATGCATACATCAATCACGGCCATTGCAAGTGCATCGGTGCCTAAGGAATGAATTATATGGCTGAAGTCGTTATCTAAGGCAATTCTGCCATGATTGGACCACACACACTGATTTACAGTAAGGATTTCCCTCTGGGTGAAGAAGGAATTACAGGTCAGCATTGGATTAGCTTGCAATTTGGTAAATGTAGCAAAACTAAATTTCCTATGGCTGATGAGCAACCCAGGCTCAATAAATAAATGCATGCAGCAACCTGATATTTTAGACCGACCTCGACCTGGACCTGGACCTCGAGTATTGAAGACAGTAATAGTTAATAAAACTAGAAATTTAGGTATTGGGTCACATCTAAGCTCCAAATGAGATGTAGGTCTGTAAGTGGTCATCGTGGAAGCGTTTTTAGGACCTTTGTCCTATTCTGACTTTCATCCCATTCAGACCTTCGTCTTGGGTGCGTAAAGGACATGTTTTGTAATATAAAGGACACCTGTTGTTTATCATTCCACATGCTGAAGGGCCGAATGGCCAGGAAGAAGGTCCAAAATTATCTGGAAATCATTATCCAGCAGCTTGATTAACTATTACTATGGATATACTGTATGAAAATCTATAGTAGTATGCGGTCGAACTGGAACATTTACTAGCATACAGTACAGTGCAATGTATTAGAACAAATACTATTAATTAATGTAATTACATTTTTGTGCCATATCTGTGTTGACTTCTTCACAGCATATGACTATGTTTTAATAAATGTTGATGCCCATGCCCAAGTTAATGTTCATGCCCAAGCATTTTTAAGATCCTTGATGCCTAGGTAATCACCTATTTGATAATGTTGCAATCAATTAAAGTATTATGTGCAATCAAATTAAAGTATTATGTGCAATCAAATTAAAGTATTATGTGCAATCAAATTAAAGTAATATGTGCAATCAAATTAAAGTATTATGTGCAATCAAATTAAAGTATTATGTGCAATCAAATTAAAGTATTATGTGCAATCAAATTAAAGTATTATGTGCAATCAAATTACAGTATGACAGCACTGTCTGACTGTTGTAGGCCTACCGGAAAGAGGCCTATAGTACTGCAGTGCAGCAGTATGGTACCAAACCCGGAAACCGCCACTGCTATCTAGCTAGCTATTGCAGCATTGCAGCATATGGTGAACCAATCTACTACTCCCAATGTTTTTATTTCCCCGGTCCAGCTCCAAACCCAGTACCGGACCCCAACAAGACAGTCGACATCACAACTTGATGATGTCAAAGATAATATAACCTCGCTCAAGGATTTCATCCACCAGGAACTCTCATCAATTAAAGAACCCGTAGAAGCACACTCATTGACTCTAAATTCGATTACAAATAAACTCACAGACATCGAACATAGTCAGGATTTCCTTGCTGAAAAGTATGACGAATTCCGTACAGTCATCTCCACTCTGTCAGCAGAGAACAACACACTAAAAGTTAAAGTCAATCAACTCTAATCGGAAGTATCCACGCTTTCAGGCTCAGTCAACAAACTGGAGCAGCATTCGCGTAATAACAACATTATAATTAATGGGATTCCGGAAGAAATGACCGGGATAACCTTGAGCGCCTTGTGATTGATATAGGAGAAAAGGTAGGGGTTGACATCGCTGCGTCGGAAATCGAGGACTGCCACCGCATCGGCTCCGCTTCGTTGAACCCAAAAATCACGATAAACCGAGAGCTACACGACCACGTTCTGTGATTTACAGGTTTGTTAACCATAGAACTCGAAATAATCTGATAATAAACCGACGTCATTTGTTTACTAATCCAATAGATCTACCAACCGGACTACAAGGGTCAAAGATATACATAAACGAGGATTTAAGCGACACGAACAAGAAGATTCTTAATGCTGCTCTAATATTCAAGAAAAAGCACGAGTTCAGTTTCTGTTGGACTCGTCAGGGGACAACTTTCCTCCGTAAATCGAAAGACAAAGATCCAATTGTGATACGATCTATGGAAGATATACATCGCCTAGAATCCTCTATGAATCATACAAAGCCAGATTCTATTTCTGAAAATGTTACAACTGCAAAGAAGCATGTTGCAACGTCCGTCGCTACTCCGTCCAGGAGGGGACCATCACCTCAATGGCGCCCTGGTGTTGCCATTAGTGGAAATCGGTTCCACTCCAACCCGCAATTCGCTTCCGACGACATCCACTCGCCTTTCATCCCTAGAGGAGTAATACCCACTACCAATCGTTTTAATGTCGATGGTTTCGCTACACCACCTCAACATTTCTCTATGTCGTCTCCGTTGATGTGGCAAAATAATCCTTACATGCCTGTACCCGGTTACTATGCAACCCGGCCAGGCAATTGGCATTAATAGCAATATAATATTTTACTTTACTTCATATTTCGATCCTATAGATGTAAATTTATCAAGTTTTATTTCGTAGGTTTACAGTGATCAGACAATAAGTAATAAATCGACCTAATACGATAATCATCAATATTTCATGCATACTCAATTGCTATTATTATAATATCTTCTACTTAATTGTAAATTTTAAATTACCTAGTAGATGTATCATAATACCTTATATTGTAGAAAATAATAGATATGCCAGTTACCAGATTCAATCTTATACACATAGTCGTGCTTTTAGATGCCTTGCATGTTCATTGTGGATTGTACAGTATATTTTTATGTTTGTGTTTTGTATATTTGTTTTCTGTGGTGTTAAATGTGTATTTGGGGTGGGGGGGGGGGGGGTTGTATGGGGATGTATGTGTACTGTATGTATTGTATTTTGTATGTATATTTTGTCGTTATTTTATTTACTTTATTGTATTTTTTTTAAGCTATCTTAATTATTATGGCAGTACAACCTAAATTTACAGGATCCACCGGGTCATTTTTACCATCAAATGCGAAATTCCAAAAATATCCATGTGAGACCTGTCACATTTCAGTGGGGAAAAACCATGCAGCTCTCTGCTGTGACATCTGCCTACAATGGTATCACACGAAACGCTTTACTCCATCTCTAAACACAACAGATTATAGATATTTTCAGAAATCAAATCTCAATTGGTACTGTCCTGAATGTCTAGCCGACAACCTGCCTTTTTTATGGATACAGGATAATGACGAATTCAAATTAACACTAATAGACTATAGAATTCCTTCAGCACTTAATATCGAGCACTTGATAGTATGCTATTTAAACCATACAATACCACTTCGACAGGAATGGATTTTGATAACAACTTTAACCCTGACTCAAACCTTCAGTCTGATTTTTCAGCTATTCGTAACTGTAATTATCATTTTTATGACGATTTTAACTCAAAATTTAATAATGTACAGCCTAACAAACTCATTAATACATTTTAACTCACGTAGTCTAAATGCACATTTCGATCAAACACTTTCTTTCTTAGACCAAATAAAAAACAAGTTCAATATCATAGGTCTGTCTGAAACTTGGATAGATGAAAACAAACACGATAGGACTAAATTTAACATACTTGGTTATGATGCTTTTTTTTAAAGTAGAACGAAAGAGAGTGGTGGTGGAATTTGTCTCTATGTTGATAAAAATATGTCAGTAATACAGAGAAAGGACCTAAACATCAAAAGATCGAATGACTACGATGCACAAATTTTATTTGTAGAAATCACACAGGCCAAATCGAAAAACATAATTGTTGGCGTGGTCTACCGCCCACCTGGACTAGACATTCAAGATACTATCACAAAACTTGAACCAGTATTAAAAAAAATATCGGATGAGGGTAAAATTTGCTACATTATGGGAGACTTCAATGTTGATCTTTTAAAAATGGATCGCCATGCTCACACAGAAGATTTTTTTAACTTTTTTTGCTCCTTTAATTTTTTTCCAACCATATCAAAACCAACTCGAATTACTGAGAATTCAGCTTCGTGTATTGATAACATATACTGTAATACTATATCCAAAGATACCGAATCTGGTATATTTATTACTGCAATCACGGATCACTTACCAATATTCCTACTGGATAACCCATTACCACTTAATAAGAAACAAAAACGGAAAAACACATATTAACACGAAAAATAAATGACTCACTAATCTTTAATAACTTGTTACGTATTGAAAAATGGGAGGATGTTTACTCTAATGCTGCAAATCCTAACTTAGCCTATGATTTGTTCACAAACACTTTCATAAAATTATACAGTTCTACATTTCCAATTAAAAAAGTTAAAATAAGAAATATCAATACACCATGGATTAGCGAGGGATTGCAGCGTTGTATCAAACGAAAGGATAATCTTTATTACCTATACATTAAGAATCCATCGGATGATAATAATAAAAAATTTCGGCGACATAGAAACAAAATAAAGTGCAATACAACATGCAAAAAAAGAATATTTTCAAAACAATTTAGATAAGAATAAGAATAATGCTAGAAATATGTGGAAATCAATAAACTTATTAATAAATAGAAAATCTACCAATACCTCCCCAACATTAATTAATCAAAATTCCCGCTCATATGTTGATCCCTCTACCATAGCTACGATGTTTAATGACTATTATGTAAAAGTTGGTTCCAATCTCGATGCGAATATCCCACAGATGGTTCTCCTCTGGACTACTTGACTCCACCTAAATTTCCAGAGCGCTTTTCCACATTTACTAAAATAACTGTCAATCAACTTATTGATGTCACTCGGACACTAAACAAAAAGGCTAGCTGTGGTCATGATGGACTGGCTGGAAAAATAATTATTCCAGTTATACATAGCGTAGCTAGGCCTTTAGCAAGTATTATAAATAACTCCCTAAATACTGGTTGTGTTCCAGATGCTATAAAAATTGGTCGTATAATACCTATTTTTAAGTCAGGAGACCCTACTTGGACAAAAAACTATCGTCCTATTTCAGTTCTACCATTCTTTTCAAAAATGTTTGAAAAGGTCGTTTTTAATCAAATTCTACAATACATAACCAAACAGTCAATACTTACAGTTAACCAATATGGATTTCGTCATGGCAGGTCAACTGAACTGGCCCTGCTGAATCTACTGGATATCGTAACTAAGGCATTAATTAGATGATAAAGAATTTAGTTTAGGCATATCAATTGACCTATCTAAGGCATTTGATACAGTTCCACATAACATACTAATTGACAAACTTAAATTTTATGGTATCACTGAGACCCCACTGAATTGGCTGAATAACTATCTCACTGGACGTCAACAATATGTAGAAATTAATAGGACCAAATCTGGACTGCGTACTATTACTATAGGTGTGCCCCAGGGAAGTATCCTTGGGCCTCTTCTATTCCTACTATATGTGAATGATATAGTCAATGTAGCTAACATTTTAAAGTACATTATATTCGCTGATGACACAAATCTCATAGTCTCACATTCTGATATCGATAACCTTTTCAAAATGGCTAATTCTGAATTATCCAAAATTTCCAGGTGGTTCCACTTGAACCGCCTATCCCTTAATACAGATAAAACAAATTACATTATCTTCAGAGCATCTACTAAACCAATTAACATTAATAACAATACTATTAATATTGACAGGAAATCAATTGATAAAAAAAGAAGAAGTTAAATTTCTTGGTGTATTACTCGACGAAACACTTTCCTGGAAAAATCACCTGAATATGTTGAAGCGTAAAATAAGTAGAAACTGCGGGATTATAAACTAACCAATCTTTACTACTCACTAATTCATCCTTATTTGTCCTATTGCACATCAGTATGGGGTAATCGTATGTGGAACACAAGCACAGTCCTTCTTCAACCTAACAATAATGGGCGATCCCATACCAAATGGCGTAAAAAACGACTACGCGGAGTTAAATTACACTCTGCCTCTGCTGCAATTTTCTCACTCAGTAAACAACAACAGCGTATAATTGCATACATTAACAAACGTGATCCTATTTTTAAACCTATGCTACTAATATCGATTTATACAATACAAATTAGCACGATATGCTTTAAATATATCAAACAAATTCTCCCTAGTAATATTCTCCCCAACCTTTTGACACCGTTAACTTCAATTCACTCTCATTCTACTCGCAATGCCCATCTACTTGATAACTGTTACATACCCAGGAGCAGATTAAAAATACGCCAAAGTTCAATTTATCATCAATCTCCAAAAATTTGGAACACTCTTCCCACTGAAGTGCGACAAGCTCAATCACTACCTATTTTCAAAACAAGAATACGTAACCACATGATTGGTTTATTGTTAGATACATAAGAAGTTATTTTCATTTATTTTTCATAATTTGTCTGCATTAATAATTAAACTAGTTAGTTTAGAGTTAAAGGAACTTAAGAAGTGAGAGAGGGGGGGGGGGGGGGGGTGTTTGTATGAGGCAATATGTTATTTGATTGTCTATGTCTGTCTGCGTAATTTCAAATAGCCTTTAAATGGTACCAAACTTTAGCATAATAATATATAAATAGTAAATATTGAAATTTAAAATACATTTAAAATACTAAATAATTTTCGGCCTCGATCCTAGGAACTGTAGACTCCACTAACAAAAGCGGCCTCTTCGACATACTTGAAGAACATTAATAATTAATAATTATTCAACATAAATACAAAACATTTAATTTAATTTAGTTTAAAATTGATTTATTTAATATTGTAGAAATTTATAATCCTTACATATTAATAATTTTCATGATTATGATTACATTATTTATTATGATAATTAAATTATGATTAGTACAGTCACAGTAGTGTAGTACAGTAACTTTTGTAGTATTAGTATGGTGTCCGAAATAATGGGTTCAACCCGTCTGGCCTCCATCTGCATGATGAATTTATACTATCGCTTGTTTAAGTTTTATATAATTATATTATGATGCATGTCAATATGGTTATGATTTCTTCAAGTAGTAAATATATACATATCTTATCTTATCTTATTGTATTGTAGTACAGCGTATTGACAGTACTCCAGTACAGGTACACAATGTTCTTACCGGTACACAATACTGCAACTGCAATAGTACTTCCTCTCAGGTTATTCTGCCAGTAGTAGGCCTACCTGGCTGCCTGGAATATCAGTCTGCCGGTACTGCGGTGACGGTCAACCAGTCAATGGTAGATCTAGATGCCGACACGAATAAATATAATGGTTACGACATGTGTACCGTGTACCTGTACTGCTGTACTGGAGTACTGTCAATATGCTGTACTACAATAGAACAATACTGCAATAGCTAGACACTGAAAGCTGGATAGCGGTGGCAGTTTCCAGGTTTGGTTCCATACTGCTGCACTGCAGTACTATAGGCCTCTTTCCGGTAGGCCTACAATACAGTCAGACAGTGCTGTCATAGTGAGCTCGTTGGCCCACAGAATTTGATTTGACCTTTGCAAATATATAGTGAGCTCAATGGGCCACGTGTAAAATATGATTTCAATTCTTGATTTGCGATTTACAGTTTCCAATTGAAAATTGACTTTGAAATCCACATATTTGTTTTTCAAGTTGTAATTTCAATTTTTGAAATTACATGTTTTGTTTGTAATCTAAAATAATATTTTCATTTAAAAAAGCAGTGAGCCCGATGGGCCACCATACACAACATTTGTCTATGTAAGAGATGGAGATACAGACCCGTTTTAAGTGTCATGGAGTTACTTACCTTCAAGGTGAAACGCATCATCTCTTCCTCATCATTATTCTGGTAGACTATGTACTATGAATGTCTCTTGATCAACATAATGTAGGTAGGATGGATGGATAGAAGTAGAGAAAAACCACCAATACACTGCACCGCTTTATAAGGCAGTCCGTGCTAGGCTCTTATTGTACATATAAGATACCAGGTCAATTGAAGGTACATACACACCAATACACCAAGGCAGAGGGTTAATGGCATAAAATATAATGCTCACTTTACAAACAAGTCATTGTAAAATCTTAAAAACCCAATACCACCCTACAGAGGCTGCGGATGAGATTGTTTGACCACTGTTATTGCAGAACTGATCAGCCTGTGCATGATACTGATATATGGCAGACTACTGGCGAGCAGAAACATTGTTGTCAGGCATTGTTGATATTCCTGAACCATGTTCATGTTCGGATAATTAAATAATAATATTGATGAGGTGTTTAGCAAAAACTATTTAAATAATCAAATTTCTTAGACAAGTTCCTCTTCGCCACATGTGACAGACCTTCATCCTGGTGATTCAGACCGTTGTCTTAATTTTTCGAATCTCCATCCCATTCGGAACTTCATCTTGTGGCCCTGATTTACTGCTCTATGTTATTGTTTTTGAGATTAATATTTTTGTTATTTTTTTTTTTTTTATTTCCTTATAACTTCTTTATAGCACAATAAATCGAACTAATTCGCAATATTATAATGATGTAGGCCTAGTTTATATTATATATCTAAAGTTTATATGAAGTCTAGACGGTCGACTGTTTATAGGATTCCTGCCCTATCCCCAAACCCGAGACCGCAACAGGGGTGGCGCCCTCCATGGATTCATCATATATAAATATTATATTTATGTTATTGATTGGTAATGTTATTCTTATTGTTATTGTTAATGAATGCTATTGTTATTGTTAAATTTTGTTGTTGTTTTCATTGTTTTTTTAATTTTCTAATTTATCATGGTCTTATACTAAACATCAAAAACCAGGTGGCATCGGTCTAATTTAAAAAACGAACACAGAAGTAATTGGTGTATTATTTTACTTTGTTTGCAAACAATTATTAAATTCTCTACCACACAGTAAATACATACTGGAACAGCCTGTGCTATGGTGGAATGCCAGTGGCAGCACCAGATATAAATCCGCCCCAAATCATTCGGTTACTTACTAACTACTGGTCCGGTTAAAGTCCTGAGTCCTTGAGAACCCGGCAACGAAATTTTTCGGCTGGCCAGTGGGCACCACGTATTTCAAACCAATATTTCACAGTGGAGTGGTTAAAGGTCATGTACAGAGGCTGATCCTCCTGCGATATCAGTGGGGAAAATTTAGTTTTAGTTATGTGGAACACTGACCAGAGTCGCCCATTTCTATCTGATCTTATAAATATTACCTACCTCACATATCTTAAAATGAAACACTCAAAGGAGGGTGTAGCCTTCGAATTAGTTCTGGTGTTTCGCATTTGAACTTTTTAAAATGCTGCATACAAGCTTTAATGCGCTATGATAGTCTATCTATCTAGGCTTCTATAAATTAAGTTACAATCATTGTAATAAATAAGCTTGCATTAATCGAACCTAATAAATCTGTCTGAAGAAAAACGGTCTGTATCAATGACCTAACCTACTAATTCGAATCCATGTTTAGAAGTTTTGGCAAGTATTACTAATGTACACATTGTCTAACTAAGGAGTTGACAGTGTTTGGAGGATTCACTCCTTACTCCCTCTTGACCCACCATTCTTAACTTCCCTTGAGATTCGACAAAACGGAACCAAGTTCCACTGCAACGATAATAAGCTAGGCTTCTTCCAGTCATAGGAACAGGACAGGATTAACTGATTTATTTTACTGCTTATTCATTGGTATGCATTCCATCATTCTACTTAGGTATTCTTGGAGACGCCTGTTGCAAGTGGCTTGACCTGTCCAAATATCCGAATTACTAACCTTGTACATGTACATTATGAAAATGCACAGGACAAAGTCTTTAAAATAATCAATGACCTACGATTTAATGGAAATACATTCACAGAATAGAATGAGTACCAAACTGACATTGAGTACAGTGCTAACTCTAATAATGTGCTAAAACTCAATAAGAATGAACTACCCACACAATTTACAATAATATGAAAGTGCATTACCACCCAGCAAAGAACTTTGGGCCTATAACAATAATGCCCAAAATTCCTATAAATTCATTAGATTATGCCACAGGGTTAGGGATACATGACGGAATTAATTAATATATATATATGCCTGACCAACAAACCTAACCAAGAAACCAAACCTAAAGCAATCACTTACCCAATGGCATAGACTGCCTACCGGTAACTGTTACTGGTACAATACTAGCATTAGGCAATCTTAATAGTCTCGTTTTTAATTACCATAAAGTAGGAAAAGTGGAGATCTAACGTCCCCCAGGATCTGAAGTCCTTACACCATATGTACAGTATGTAGGCATATGGATAGTAGGCCTACATATATAATATATATATATATATCTGCCATTAGTGGAAATGATAATGCAACATGACAATGGAAATTGATTAGGGGTGCTTTAGATGCCTAGAACCCTTTATCACAGTTCTGGCTAATAATGCAATAATGCAAATGTTGGTTTAACATGTTACCATTGTAACAGATGGTTCATTGAAAATTCAAATATATCGAATCGGAAGTAACAAACAGTCTAAATTAATTGATTGCACTTACTGATACTACAAGCACCTTTCATATAGACACCAAGGGCTGTATAATGACTTAAATTACCCAAAAAAAACCCTCCCCCTCAATCACAACATGTACTGGCTCAACTGCGACATTAGTAATGGGGAATCGATCATAAATGATTGATATGGTTCGTATTGTTGTAAATTAATCATTATAAACAATATCTTATTACAGGTACAAATGCGTTGAAATTCCCCTGAGGAAATTCATGTATTTTAAGTCTAACTAAAAGTATGCCATTAAAGAAGAGATGTCCTACCATAAACCTCAGAGTTATGACAGAAAAAAGGGTTTGTTAATAATATTATTAAAAGGTACTATTAATTTATAATATAAATTGAGTATTATAGAATCTGGTCTGATATAAATGTTTGAAAGTTGAAAAGGTTGAACCTTAGGAAAGTGTTCCACAATTATTAGTCTTCAGTTTTATCTTGTTTTATGTTTAGTCTATATGTAATATGTTGTACTATCTATCTATGTTAACAACTCATGCTCAAATCTATGCTAACAATTCATATCATATTTAACTTACTCAACATTGCTTGGTTAACAATGACAAAATAGTAATATAATTGCGATTCTTAACAGCATTATTATAGAACACAAAACAGAAACGTTCCAGATCTATATGAAATCTCAAGTATTCATACTGATGATGGTAGACAATATGGTGGTTACGCTAACATGTAAATGTATCAATCGAGGTGCACCTGATTATTTAGTTGAAAAATTAGAGCAATACAAACCTAGTGGCATACATTTGTTATTTTTATTCGTTAATATTTTCACTCGCTAAAACATATTTATTGCGCGTGGAAAATACCTTTATTGCACATGAAAAATCCATTAATTACTCGTTAAAAATATATTTATTTACGCATTACGGATTTAAAAATGTATTTATTACGCGTTAATAACAATTATTACGCATTAAATATGTATTTATTACACGTTAAAAATATATTTATTACATGTTAAAAACATTTATCAGGCGTTAAAAATGTATTTATTACGCGTTGAAAATACATTTCTTATGTGTAAGCGATTAGTCAATCCCCACTAATTTATGCTCGTTAGCCATTGGTCAAAATTCGGAGGGAAATCAGTCTTTGTAATCTGGCAATACAGCCTCAGCCATGTGTTCTACAGGAATGCATCAGAAGGCTAGGCTCTGGTGGGGTACTGTACACCTGTAGAATATTTTGTTTGTAATGTACGTTGGCCTAACTCTTACAGGAATAGAGGAATCACATGGAATTCTTTATAGAAATCGAATGCATAGTGGAAAAAAACTAAAGAATTTCTGAGCAATACAACTAGCTCCAGGCCACTTGATGGTGACTATAAGGACTAATGTCAACCATTAATTAATGTTATAAATTCTGACAGTAACGATGCTGTGAATGGATGCTTGTAGTGTCTACGAGAACTTCAGCGACAACTGGCTGCTACTCCAGTTGATAACTATGTAGGCCTATGATAGAGTTTGAGTTGCTGGGAACCTGAAGCTTATTAAGGCAACAATAAACAGCGCAAATAACTTAAACTTCATGATTTGAGAAATAAAGATTCTAAAAAACAGCTGACGTTTCGATTTATTAAACAATAATCATTTTCAAAGCAAAAACAAATAAATACCTGAAAATTAGTGAAAGACAGTACTAAATACAAAATACAATAATAAGGCTGGTGAAGATTGAAATAACAATACAAAAAAAAACAATTTACAAAATAATGGGTGAGGCTAGTGTGCAAAAAACGGTTGTAATTGAATATGGAAGGCGTGTACAGCAGTACAGTACTACAGAAACAACAGAGCGGATAGTACAAGACAGTCCAGTAAGAAAGTCAGGACCTACCGGTACACGAATAAGGCAGTACGTGAGGTAGGGGCGGGGGGGGGGGGGGGGGGGGTATATCAAGGAACTACAGTAGGGAAAGGAAAGTCGAAGTTGTTTGGTCATTTAAAGTGGGGCGAAGTTTCCTAATGAATAAAGTCTCTTTAATGAGAAGTTCGCGCAAGTTACGGGATGTTGATAAGATGCTGAAATTTTCTTTTAACGTGGGATGATCGGCGGTGGAGGAGTGTTCAAAGATAGAAGAATTTTTTGGACGGGAGAATTTTCCGGAGTTGTACAAAAAGCCAGTGTGTTCCTCAACACGTTTAGCCAGGTGGCGTACAGTGCGTCCAACGTAAGAAGCATCGCAGCTTCCACAATTATAATGGTACACAACACCCGACCGTATGTGTTCAGGAATCTGATCCTTGTACGGGAAAAGGGAGGATAGCCTACAGCTGGTTTGGAAGACAACTTTTAAATCCAAGTGAGAAATACTCTGTCGGAAAAGGCGTAACAGACGTTTCTTTACAAGCGCGCCGTGGTGGCCGGTAAAAGGAAGGCAGATCAAAACACTCCGTTTGGGTACTGTAGTTATAGGGGGTGATCGTGGTTCACTAATACGATTGAAGAATTTTTTAATGGCAGAGTTAATGAAAGCCAGTGGGTAACCATTACAACGAAGGGTATGAGTGAGTTCTAGTAACAAAGAGTGACACGTGTTGTAACTAGATGAAATATTAAAGCAACGAAAAATCAACGTAAACACCAATCCAAACTTATACTGTATAGTTAAACTTATACTGTATACTAACTTATTCGCAAAGTCATAAACTGTTTCGTCTGCACTACCAGTTTCGATTTCCTCATCAGAAATAACAATAACATCCTCTAATTCACCAGTAAGTCGATTTGGAGCTGCGGTGTTGTCTGTAGTGCTCCAGATGAAGGACACAGATAAAGCATTAGACAGAGAATGATGAGGGGCCGCGACAGGGATATAAATGTTTCTTTGGTACAGACCTGGTAATACTTTTCCATCAAATTGGAAGTTGTCACCTACCGCGATCTGTTGAACTACTTTGTCTACAGCTTTAACAAATTTAAATGAAGTATTACATTCATCTGCCAGTAAGCATGTGATAATATTAGCTTGATATCCTCATGACAATCAGTTTTCTGGAAAGTAAGAACCTAAAGTTTGACTGTCGAGTCTTTTCTTAAAGTCTTTGGTGCAGTGTCATTCAAATCTCTAATGGCAATGAGTTGTTTACTAAAGCTGGCGGTTTCTGGCCTCCCCCCATGGATGGTGGGCGTAGACTCGTACTTGTAGGCATTGATTCTAATCCTACAAGCACCGTGACAACAGGACGACCTGTCGACCTGCTATACCAATTGATCTACCACTCATACCAGACAATGTCTGGAGAATTCTACTGGCTGGATATGTTGAAAACGACCTCTGAAGTTCAGTTAATAAACCTTCTCGATTTATAGAAGTGTTATGTAGGGCCCGACCAGGTGAATCCGCCTTGTTGATCGTCCCATTGTATTGTTTCGGTTACCATTAACGGTTTTTATTCAGGTTCACCTTCCATAATTCTGTAATTTCAGGTACCAGACAAATGCAGTCAGCAGAACTGGTACAGATTCCAGTTCCAGTACACCAGTGGCCTATCTGCCTACTGCAGTACTGCTCACTGTCAGTTGTGTGTAGATCATGGCTGTCTTGCCAGATTACAAAGACTGATGATTGCCCTCCCAATTTTGACCAATGGCTAATGAGCATAAATTAGTGAGGGATTGCCCGCCGCCTGAAAACCCACCTTTTTACACAGGAATATTGCTAATTTTATTTGTTTTTACAACTTGTTTTTATCTTAACTCGCATTTTTTAATCTAATTGTTTTTTAGTGATTCTGATGTTTAGATTGTTATTACTGAAATTGTTAATACAATTTATTGTTATAACTATCTATGTGTAAAGTACAGTACAGTAGTGCCTTGAAATACGCCCAGAAAGTACTATTTTACGATAGGTTACAATATACATATATATTATTAATATTATTATTATTATTATTATTATTATTATTATTATTATTATTAATATTAATATTATTATTAATATTATTATTATTGACAGTTGCCCTGCTTCCAGTGTAGCACCGAATATACAATTGTTTTAAATCGCAATATTATTTTGCCATATATCCTCCTGGGACAGTTAGTAAATAATAGTAATGTTACATCGACGTTAGTTAATAATGTTAATGGTCGCAGGTAGGCGCTTCCAACAACCCAATGCATGTCAAGAAACCCTGATCACGAATAATACCATGGAACTGAAACCCAGTTTGGTCCATCACCAGTATTTGGTGGCTGTCGCTGGTGCTGGCATTTCTCAGCCAAAACAGATGATATCTACATTTGGCCATAGCAATGAAAGTTCTTCTGCGAAAGAAATGCCAGGATACCAAAAGGGCAACAATGATAGTCACTCAAGTCAGCCATTATCATTATTCGCTAGTTGTAACCCACTAACACCACAGGTAGGGTCATCATCAGTATTCACTTCATTTCACACTTAATAACTAACACATTGATTATTATTATTGATATGATCTTACTACTTTGTGCATAAATGTCATAAACAGAAACAAAATTAGGATAACTATTGCCTCTTTTCATAGTTATAATAAAGACATTGTATGTAGATTTACATTGTTGACCGTTTTCCATAACTGTTGTTTTACTGCCCTTTCATAAGGAGCATTAATTTCTTTATCTTAGAAGTATCCAAAAGATGAGACTTATTTTTTTGTATTGTTTACTTTCCGGCTAAAAAAGTATTTCATTTATATATAAATTTTCAAAACAGTTATGTGGATGAAATTCCTGTATTGCATACAATATTATATATGTTTACATCATAACACTTTTTTCATAGGAGCGTCAGTTTCTTGATGCAGCCGAAAAGGGTGATAAAGCAACAATAATCCGGTGTCTTCAACCACCAAACCCCGTCACTGTTAATGTTAAAAATGTAATGGGAAGGACTGCTATAGAGATATGTGCTGATAATGAGAACTTTGAAATTATACAGATCCTTTTGGCACAGGAAGACATCAGGATTGGAAATGCTCTTCTCCAAGCTATTCGAGAGGGTGTTTATAGGATTGTGGAGATGATGGTAAATCACCCGAGCATTGAACCCGAGATGTTGGGGGATTGTTGGAGTGAGTACATTGGAGTGGATGAGAGTTCAGATTTCTCTCCAGATGTTTCTCCAGTTATCCTTGCTGCAATGTGTAACCAATTTGAAATATTGCAACTGCTAATTCAAAGGGGTGCTTCTTTGGATAAACCACACAACATAAAATGTGTTTGCCTTGATTGTGAGTTTAAAAGTAAATGTGATTCTTTACGCTATTCTTTACTTCGGATTAGCACATATAGGGCTCTTGCAAGTCCAGCTTGGATTTCATTGACAAGTTCGGATCCCATATATACAGCCTTCAAATTGAGCTGGGAGTTAAGTCGATTGGCTCAACTGGAAAATGAATTTAAGGATATCTATGTGAGCCTGAGTAATCAATGCAAGCGATATGCTGTGGAACTTCTTGAGCAGTGCAGAAGCAGTCAAGAGGTATGGCTTATATTTATGACTATTATTTATTAGACAGTAATGTTAACTAACAATATAAATAATTAATGAGATAATAATTACTCACACAATAATTAATGAGATTGGTATTTATATTTATTATAAACAAATATTATCATTATGACTGAAAGTCACTGACTCTTGGTTCCAAGGCCGGGTAACTCAAAAAATCTTGAGATTGACCTTGAAATCAACTTCAAGATCACCTTGAAGCTCAAGTTTTACCTTGACTAAGATTTTCTTGAGTTCTCCCAAACATCTTTAAGAGTCTACGATGTTTTGTAATCCTAGCGGATCAGATATAGCTACGGGGTTGTAAGATAATTAGTTGAGTGTCCGCTATAACCTGTGTATACCGGGCTTCACAATTGAGGAGCTGGACTGTATATTAAAGTTTGTTTGTATGTCCTAATTCCCTTAACCCTATCCATACCGGGGGGGGGGACTTTTGGAGACGCACTTTATTTGATTGCTTGGTTCAAAGCCAAACCACATTTATTGCAAGTGAAATTCCGTTACTTTTCCTAAAATTTATTATTCTTTATCTTAAAACAAAAATTAATTTTCATATTATTATTTATGACCATGAAAATGACACGTAAACTGACCTGTCTCTGCAAATGTCATATTATTGCTGATCTATTGTAGGAGGGAAATTTAAAATTCAATCAATTTAATATCAATTTAAAATCAATTTAAACATAATTATAGTATATAAATATTATATTTGAGCATTAGTGTGTGGCATATTTGAATATAGGAATAAATTTTGTATCTAAAACTTTTTACTTTAAAGTAATATCATCACACCACACAAAGTTATATGCTTCCAAACTTTACGTCTCCAAAAGTCCCCCCCCCCCCCCCCCCCCCCCCCCGGTAGTTTGAGCGTCTAAAGTACCCCGGTATGGATAGGGTTAACTTAAATTATAATATATTTGGTCTACATTACTTTATATTTACTACTACTGTACATATACATATACTATGCTACATCCTTATGATCGTATGCACAAATAATAATAATAATTATCATGCCTCATTAAAACTGTGTTTTATTAAGGTTATTATTATTTCCTGATATTTTGCACGTTTTTTCCCCAGGGATTAATTACATAAATAAATATAATTAATAAATATTCCACAGATAAAGGTAATTACCGCCCGATTACCATTCGGATTATATTTAGTAGTTTAGATTTTTTATGATAGTTTTTTTGAAACTATTAAACAACGTATTTTTATTAAACAAAGTACTCAGTGAAAAAAAAAACATAGAAATAATAAATTATAATATAATTAAAGTTTAATATATTCGACTCTTCAGTTGTATTGCAACAGTACAAGTACATGAACATGATAAAATTTTGTAGCATCTTAAGGCTCAAGAACAGTGGTTAATTAGGATAACTGCAAAATGTCTGCGGCGTAATTTCACCAGTTACACCAAATTTATACTTCAAACCTTATTGTGGTTGATTTGTACTGACAGAAAATTGTCCATGTAATTCCAAATATGTAACCAATCTTATATTCATTGTGGAATATAGCCTTACCTAGTAACTTTGAAAATTACTGTACAAATTAATTGTAATACTTGGAGTACTCCAGTAAAACGCCACAAAAACGCCTTTACCTCGATCTCATAGTAACAGGTCTACCGTACATGTCCGTCCAGTCCATCTGAGATAGCACTGACAATTAAAGGACATCCTCTGGTTATCTCATACTGCACTATAAATCTTTATTATAAACAATTCAGATATATTTTTTAGATCTGATTTATCTGATCTATTAGATCGGATATTAGTGGCATATATTTCAAAAAAAAGCTACACTAAAAAACCGAAACCTATATCTCTAAACTTAAACACAGTACATAAAAACCTAGTATTTTTCCTACACAATATATTCCCAAGCATTTTATTTATGTATGAACAGCGGTAGTAATACTATATAATAGTACATTGTTGCCCAGCAACATATGAGATAAATATAGTGTTCCAGGATAAATAAAATAGCCTCGCGCAGAAGCAAAACCCTGCAACTTTCGAACTCACATATATCAGATATTTTTCAACGAATATTAGATTGTGTTACTTTTTAATATAATGGGAGGGGAGAGTACACACAAGCAAAATATTACAGGGAGATTTATATTCAAATTTCACTCTTTAATTCACTGTAAGGGAGGCGCAGTCAAAAAGTACATTACTATGAGTGGGTGAAGAGGCAACATGAAATTAACAGGCCATGTACTCGGACTGGCAGTCACTCCCACTGAGGTGTAGCTTAGAGGTAGGGATATAGCATTCAAATTAGGTGGGAAGCTCTCAAACATTATGTCGAAGTTAATCAATCAATATCAGTGTTCAAGTTAGAATGGGAAAAACATTGTATAAGGTGGCCTCATGTGGTATTACACCCATTAACATTAACACCTTTAATAATTTTCATGCTGCCTCAAGGTCCTCCTATTTTTGTATGCTTTAAATTAATTATGTATACTGTCTTCCTTAGCTAGCTATGCATGGTGGGTTGTCAAGTAACTTGACTTCAGTAACCTTGTGTTTCCACCAGTGATTTATTAATCACAGGGAAAGCTGACAAAGTCAAAATTCCAAACTGCAGATCTCAATTTCTTGAATTGAATAGATTACTTTTCTTACAGGCTATAATCAGATCAAATGCAGTATTATCTGTCTGGAGTCTTCATGCAGCAGAACCAATAAACAACTACAATCATGTATCTGCCTTTTTCTTTTATGTAACTTAAGAGTATTCTATGTAACTTCCAAATCCTGTATGTACAGCCCATGTTATGTATTCAAATGAAGGTCTTCACTTGACTTCTGGATCCCTTATTCCAAGTATCAGAAATCATCCTCAAGCTCAATCATCCTCAGGCATACCATCATCAGGGCTTATGCTCATACAATAAGACATTTCCTGAGGACTTTTGAAGTTAATTGTCAAAAGTGTACTCTTCTTGTAGTTGACAAAAATACAACTAGAAGCACTCAAAAATACTGTAAAATAGTATGGTCACTGTGAATAATTTGATTGCATAAAAATGGTACATTTTGATTAGGTTATGGCTGTAATGAACAAAGAGAATGAGACTGGCGATGAAGAAGAAGAAGATGATGAGTATGAGTATGGAGATGAAAGTGATGATTATCTTGGAGGAGTGGAAAGAGATGGTGAGAAAGATGCAGAAAAATCCATAGCATCATTATCTTTGGATAGATTGCAATTAGCTTTAAAATATGAACAAAAGGAGGTAAGTTTAGATATTGCAATAATTTCTATATCTGAAACTAATCTTTACAAGACCCCCAAATTATCCTTTTAGTTTCTAATTCTTTAACTACCTGGTTGATCGATTTGAGTTATTAATAAAACAAACAAACAATAAAACCTAAATTGAAAACTATCAATTCAATCCAATTAGGCACAGCTTACTAGTAATCAGACTTTTCTGTAGAATGAAAATTATGCTGTAAGGTAGATTTTATTCGATCATTTTCTGCAGCAGTTCACAAAAATAGAAAGAGGAAAAAATTTTCCACATTCGCTTAACTGCATTATGATTGTAGTGCAATAGCGAAGGAGCCATCTAGTAATAATGTGGACCAATAAGAGAAATCCAACTGAATGTGAAGTCAGCGCCGTCTATAACCAGTGGAAAAAACTGAGGTAGCACAAAAACTAAGGCCAAAAATGAAATTGAAGATAGACCCACTACCACTCATAAGCCGCATAGAGTCAAAGTATTGAGGTACTATCATCTTTTTAGAATAGCCAACCCCCACCCAACCCACACCTCGGCTGACGACTTGATAATCATGTTATGATTAATTAATACTTATATTGATTTATATTTTAACCTGTTTATTTTTATTGTTCACTTATTTTATAAACATGGCCATGTATTATGTTCTCTCTACAATCGTGTGTTAGAATATTTTTGTCACCACATCCGAATTTCCATATTAAATATATATATTGTTATTTATTAAGTAACAAGCGGATTACTACTGAAAATATTATTTATATTACATTTTATACTATTGAGCAATTAACGAGCTATCGACATACTAGCAACTATCGAGCTTTATACAATTTTAAAATTAAATGATATATTTTATATATTATTCTTTCAGTTCGTCGCAAATCCTCACTGTCAGCAATTGCTTGCTTCTGTTTGGTACAGCGGAATTCCTGGTTTTCGCCAGATGCACATGATTATTCGAATATGTCTACCTCTTGCATTTGTCATATTCTTCCCACTACAAGGTGTACTTTACACCCTATTCCCACAATCTCGCCTTGGAAAATTTATACGAACTCCATTTATGAAGATGCTTCATCACTGGTAAGTGATTTGTTATGAATGAGTGAAGGTAATTGATTACTCTCGGAATTAATAATACTTCCAATAAACTAATTAGTATAAATTCATCAATAAACACTTATTATCACCCCTCTAATAGGTGGAACAAAAATTAGGCTCAAGATCTAAAGTAAAGTGGTTGGTTAGAGGTGCATGCAGTGTATGGACTGTAAGGAGTTGTATGGTGTATGGCCATCCTAAAGTAGTATGGGAATGGGTGCTGTGGACCACTCAGTCTTATACACCATAGCCCATCCTAAAGTAGTATGGTGTATGGGAATGGGTGCTGTGGACCACTCAGTCTTATACACCATAGCCCATCCTAAGTACTATGGTGTATGGTAATTGGTGATGTGGACCAATCAGTCTTGTACACCATAGCCCATCCTAAAGTAGTATGGGAATTGGTGCTGTGGACCACTCAGTCTTGTACACCATAGCCCATCCTAAAGTAGTATGGGAATGGGTGCTGTGGACCACTCAGACTTATACACCATAGCCCATCCTAAAGTAGTATGCAAAAATTGATGTGCTAATTATATTTTCTAATAATAATAAGTGAATTGTTGTTAGGTGAGTGACGCGGTGTATTAAATATACAATGTAAATAAGACAATATGATAATGCTCTCCATAGCGAAAAATATCAACATGCCTCAAAGAATAACTATTATACTATTATTTAGTTGGCCTAAATATGATCTCCCACTCCATAGCGAAATATTCATCCGGTCTGGTAGCTCAGTACACTCACCCGGCTGATGATAACCAGAAGTTTGAAACCTAGGTACCGGGTTCGAGCCCCAATAGGGCCGGTTGATATTTTTCGCTATGGGGAGCATATTGAATTATATTTTCTCTTCCAATACTGCACATACACTACTTAGTAATTACAAATACAATCGCAATAAAGGGTTGCTGCTTTCGGACTTCATTTAACACCACAAATTCAATTAATTTAATACCATCAAACATTATCAATGTCAAATCTACCCGGTAGAATAGTACAATAGGAAACCCATGTTAAGTAGAAAGAAAAAAACATGTATTGTTTATTAGACATGAAAAACGTGTTAAAAAAAACATGTATTATTTCGTTAGTCCACGAAATCTTTGGTCATTCATTCAACTTGGACATAAATTGTTCCCATTTCTGATCTACTGCTATTCGACTTAAACCTATAAGTTGGGGGATCAGCCCTATCTTAATACCTTAAAGCCTGCCAGTAAAGTAATGATTCAACTGCCAAATAAAATTCTTAATTAGGATGGAAAACGACCAATCAATCAAGGGCATCTCCTACTGACTCCCTATATAGCCCAGCATCATGTGCAATTAACGAGTGATTTCCAAGAAGGAAATTGGCTTAATCTATCTCCCTCATGAAGCTTCTATTTCTGTAATGGAAACGGACAGGCAAGGCACACCAGGAAATCATTAGCAAGGTAGAATGCCAATAAATACCCTGAACTGAATCCAGTAGCTGATGGTTGTGCCAAATACCTTCCTTCCTAATAAAACTTACATATATTCGAACAATGACAAGGATTTAAACAACATTCAAATACACAGTGCATAATGCTATTCTTGTAACATTATCAGATTCATTCATTTATTAACCAATTAGAGTACTGAAAGTAGCATTAAAGATAAAATTATGTTAGTGGTGTGAATCTGAGGACCATTAGGCTAGTTTATATATCGACCGCTTTGCGTTTTGCTTTTGTTTATGATTTTGGATCATTTTCAAATCGATATTTTTTGTGTGATTTATGATTTTGTATCTAAATGATATGTTATATGATTTACATTTTCCACACCCCATACCTAACTTACGGGTCCCTCTAAAACAACCTCCTTAACCTTTACAAATGAATCGTATTGTGGTGATATTTAAAAATGACAAGTGCAAAATGATGCACATAGGAAGGAACAAAGCACAAATACATGTACCGGGTGTTCCATAATGATTGCCACCCCCCCCCCCCCCCCCCCCCCTGGCCAGCTAAAACTGCCAGACACGCACCTTAGTATAATATATCATTCGAATGAGAATTTAATTCTGAGCTTGCATGCAAGAATTTAGGGTCCAATAAAAAAGTATAAAAATTTTATAGGCTATTCTTTAAAACAATCTTATTTTTCATTATTTTTTATTTAACCACAATTAAAAAAATATAATTTATACAGCTTTAGTCATCAGCTTTACAGCCAGTTTCCCCTTTGCATCACGGGGAGCTTCTCGATAGTGGCAAAGGATGTTGGCCCTTAAAAGGGCCGTTTTGGTTTGAGTTCAGTTTTGATTATGCCACAGAATCACGACCCTCTCTAAAAGTAACATCTCTGATCCTGTCAACCATACGTTTTTCTTCAGAGTCATTGAAGATTGCACTGGAACTTGTCATTTTAATTACTTCTGATAGGCCTAATTCAGTAAAATTACCAAAGAAACACTAATACCGGTAACTGAATACTGTAATATATTGCAATACAGCAAAAGTCAGGCAGTAATATCTGTTTAAACAGGCCTGCAACCTGCAAAGCTGATGACTAACGCTGGATAAATTATATTTTTTTTTAATTGTGATTAATGCAAATATTGGAAAGTAAGATAGGTTTAAAGAATTGCCTATAAAATTTGTATACTTTTGTATTGGACCCTAAATTTTTGCATGCCAGCTCAGAATTAAATTATCTTTCGAATGATATATTACACTAAAGTACATGTCTGGCAGTTTTTGCTGGCCAGGGGGGGGGGGGGGGTGGGTCAATCATTATGGAACACCCGGTACTTACAAACTGGTAGGCATTAGAAACCAACATTGTCAAGAAAGCAAAGTGCCACTTACATAAAAGAGTTGGTTCGTCCCATTCTAAAATATTCGCATTTAGTTTCCAAATATTATCAATAATTATCAACAATTATTATTACATGAAATTTATCGAAGGAGTATAGGCTGCATAAATCCGCTTGTCAACAGAGCTTCGTAATCTTTGGATCTGTGATCTTTTACATTGAAAAATTGAGTATGGATAGATTCATAATCCGTTTGTTCGAAAAATTTTGCACTTTTTGTGCAGGTCGATTTTTTTTCAATAATTGTATCAATTTTGAGGCAATGTAAAATATATCATGTTTAAGGATCAGTAATTCCAACCAACTACTGGATTGAAGTTCTCGGTTCAAGAGATTGGCACAATAAGCATAGATATGAAGGCTATATTCTAGGAAAATTCCAGCATTAAATTATTTTTTTGGAAAAATATATGGGCGTTTTAATATTATCGGGCAATATTTTGGGAATCATATATTTGTGATAGACAAAGGGTAATAGTTACAAAATCGGTTCTAGAGTGTCCAAATGGCCGTGTTTTACCAAACCAATACTCACAATTATTCTAGCTATAACCCCTAAAAACCCTAAAGCTGCTCAACATTTTATTATATGTTTGATGACAATTGAGTAAAAAATAAAAAAGTAGAAGCGAATTTAGTGATGAAGATATTCAAAATCGACAAACTGAGAAAAAGGTTGTTTTATACAGAGTCGTGAATATCTCCCATAAATACTGTAGTTCAAAAGTGCTGTTTTGTGGTCAGAAAATATTTCTATGGTGAAAACCGATGTCACCATATTAAAGCCCTTCTATCAAACTATAAAACAGATAAAAAACATTTTTTTAATTTTGTAAATTAAAAAAAAATTATTTAATTTAGTTGTAAACTGCTTTTTGTATGCTATGTAAATGATTTTAAACTCATTTTATATGCCGACGACAGTGCTCTTATTTTCTCTCATAAAGATCCTATCCATATTTCCCAAAAGTTAAGTGCAGTTCTAGAATCCTGTAATGAGTGGTTGGTTGATAATAAGCTATCCATTCACTACGGTAAGACTGAAAGTATTTTGTTTGGTTCCAAAAGAAAGTTAAAGAAGGTAACAAAGTTTGAAGTCACTAGTAATGGACATAAGATTGAAAATAAAAAGGAAGTTAAATATTTAGGCGCCACATTGGATAACTGCTTATCAGGAGAAAGCACAGTGAAAAATATTTTCTCGAAAGTTAACAGTAGGCTTAGGTTTCTATACAGAAATAAAAATAGTTTAAACACCGACTCCCGCAAGTTACTTTGCACTTCTTTAATACAGTGTCACATGGACTATGCGTGCTCTTCTTGGTATGAAGGCTTAACCAAACAGCTTAAATGTAAATTACAAGTAGCTCAGAATAAAGTAGTACGATTTATTAAAGACTACAAACCTAGGCACCACCTAACTCCAGATGACTTTTCTGAATCTGGACTACTTAAATAAGATAGTAGAGTTAAGCAGCTATAGGCCTTAACCATGTGCATAAAGTGTATAATGGTAAGTGTCCCAATTACCTAAAACAAAAATTCAACAGAGTGCGCGATACACACTCTTACAGTACCAGAGCTAGTGCTTCAAACTTTTACCTCCCGAATTGTAAATCCTTCGAATCTGATACTTTCTTTTTTGACGGTATTAAAAATTGGAACGCTCTGCCTAATGAAATTAAAAACCTAAATAATCAACATTCTTTTAAATCTGCAGTTAAATCTCACCTCCGTGTGCAATGTAAAAATAGGTACAATAGTCCTACAGTAAGTTATTAGTTTATTAATTATTTACTATTTATACTGTAAATACGTTTTATAATAAATTGTTCTGTAAATTACATCTTTATCGTTGAGTCGGGCATTGTCACGCTTTTGGTAAAGTTGTGCATGTACATAGTGTAATTACGTTTTATATTGGTTTTAGGTTAGCGTAGTGTAATATTGTATTTGGAAATAAGCTGCAAAGCTTTAGGGGTAATCCTATGTTATGTTGGACAATACCTTTATACATTGTTTGGTGTATTTGTTATTGTTTTTACATAATGAATAAATAAATCTATCTATCTATGTGTAAACCATAGGCCTATATTTATTTAATTGCATTAATGTAAGATAATAGTTACTCAATTACAATAAATTGTACACCGACCGTATAATAACAATTGTAGTTGAATTACATTTCAAACTATATACTGTACCGGCGGATGTCTTATACTCCGTTCGCGAGTACCAAGATGGTGTTTGGTGTCCTGCGTCCCGCGTCCTCATCAACCCCATCGCGGAGCCCTCGTGGCCAAACTCCAGTCGTTGAGGGAGCGAGGTTTTTCCTGTGTTCTGAGGGGCGTGCGACGCCGCCTTCAGTTTGCTCTGCTGCGGTCGAGTTCCCATTATCATCATTATAATATGATATTATTATTATTGATATTTCAATATAAAAAACAATAAATCCGAACCATCCAAGCCACAGCTGTATTTTATTGGGATGTGCCAACCGAAGTTGTAATGCACGATGCCAAGCTTCGTTTGTTAATCGAGCATTGTATCCTATGCTATTCAGTATGGTATGCACTGTGCTGCTGTGTATTACAGTATTGTATGCGCTGTACTGCTGTGTATTACAGTACGGTATGCGCTGTGCTGCTGTGTATTACAGTACGATATTCGCTGTGCTGCTGTGTATTACAGTACGGTATGCGCTGTGCTGCTGTGTATTACAGTACGGTATGCGTTTTACTGTTGTGTATTACAGTACGGTATGCACTGTGCTGCTGTGTATTACAGTACGGTATGCGCTGTGCTGCTGTGTATTACAGTACGGTATGCGCTGTGCTGCTGTGTATTACAGTACGGTATGCGTTGTACTGCTGTGTATTACAGTACGGTATATGTACGGCTGTGTATTACATATAAGTCAGTATAAATTCCTACCAACCTAAAAAGACTAGTTTTTCTCACGCACTGGAGGAAGGGCAAATTGACCTCTCCTGACGAATTTTTTTAACATTATTAACATTCCCCACGCTGGACTTTCCGGCAAATTGAGAAACAAATTTAAAAATACATTTGAAATATGACATTTTGGCGAAATCGCGAAAAACTCTCCAGTTTGTGTTGGCTGCGCGAAGCATAAATAACAATATATTGAAAATATGTTTATCTAAGTTAGTCCCTATATTATTAATACTATTGCACTATTACAATTTTAGGATCGTTCCGTTAAAAAATGGTAACAGGGGAACGGATTTTATCACTGGTACGAAATTTGGGATGGAGCCAGAAATCATATCTGCACACTGCATAAGCATAAGCATAAATAATACTGCATAAGCATTAAACCAGTTTACAAGAATAGTTAGGGGCTATTCAACAAAACCAATTAGTATATCTAGTTAGACCTTGTCATTAAAAAGCGAAAGGTTAAAATGATTTTCAATTCCTACACAGACAGTTTTCTATAATTCCTATCAGCCGCTAGGTGGCGATTTGAAGGCAACCTTGTAGTCAATGTTTTATCAATGTTTTTTGGCAACATACAGTAAGGTTACATGTACTGTGTCCCATGACATTAGTTCAACTGCGAACTTTGTTCCAATAAACGAGAACCTTGTTCCAATAGATGCGAAATATGTTACAATTAATTATAGACACGGACTTTGTTCAAATAGGATGCAAACTTTGTTCCAATTAACTAAAATGTTCCAATTAACTTTTATATTTCAACTACATAATGCGGTACATACTGTATTTAAATGTATACTATTGAGTATTTAATGTGGTGGGTTGTTATGACAACTAGGAAGCAGTGGAAACTTTTTAGAAGGAACTCATCTGTGCTAAATTGGCCCGTTAAATCCGGGCCAGAAATTGGCCAGAAACCAACCTGGGGCGGGGCAGTAATACACTACTACACTTCACCGTGTGATAATGCAATTTGAGGTGATCAGGACGAAACTTGTCCATTCTCTACAAAGAGCATCCCAGACCGTTGGTATATATTCGATTCGTAATATCGTAATCGTACAATAAAAGTTGTTATTATGCCGGTATTTAAAAATCTAGTAAATTTTATACTACTTTGAAATTTTCCTGACTAATTTAGTTTTGTTTTATTGTGGCATCCAATTATTAGAAGGGATGGGGGGGGGCGGGGTATTTTGGTAGAAAAGTTTGCAACTATTGGAACAAAGTTCGCAAAAGTCTATTTTGGAACTAAGTACTGTACGTGATACAGATCTGTCTGTACGCAAACTTATAGTCCGTACCCTAAACAAAAAACATATAAAATAAGTAAAGTTGTACAGCGAAACTCAGGCAGTCTGGGCAGTTGGGCAGTCAAGGCAGTTGGGACCCCATATACATTCCATAGCCCCAGGTTTATTTCAATCCACTCACTCAATGTACCTCGAGTACAGTAGTGTAGTATTTCAGTTTCAGATTAATGTCATATATTCCCGGAAGATCGCTAGAATCTCCCTGCCACACCGAGGCACAGACACATTCACCCATATCATATATCATCAATGTCATAAACACCAGACTGCCTCAAGGCCAGTCGGAATATTTCTATCATTGATAGAGAAGATAATAATATAATTCCCACATGGGAGGCCATTAAAGATGCCAAATAGAGATTACATTCACACAAACTAGAATTCTGCAAATATTATTAGTGGCAATGTCTGATGAATACTATAGGTAACACGTAATCTTGGGCCACTAACATCGTGAGGACTTGGCTGCTCCAAGACAATTCCCTCTTGGCTTGGGGAACTATACTGTAAGGAACATCAACTTCAACATACCGCAATCATCTACAATTTAATTGGTATATTTTCTTTATTTCGTTTTCTAGAAGTATAAATTTCCACATAGATTTGTTTATTATTAACTTACATGAAAAATCAAACTGCAAGAAAAATCAATCAAACTGCAAGAAAAAAAGAACAACTTTCAATAATAAACGAGCTCTTTGATTATGTTGTTCCTGAGTCGTCTAATGAAGTGAATCCAGGGATGTCAAGTGGCGTATCTAACCCATTGAAAGTCATCAGAGTAAAAAGATAGTTTAAAGTAATTAGTTCACCATTAAGCAAAGGGAAGTGTATGCCCGGGAGATATATTGAATAGGTTAATGGATGTAGAGATTGTCACTGATTATCCGCGAACCAACCCCCCCACCCCACCCCACCCCTCCAGCATCCAGTTTATTGAATGTACTCATTAATCGAGTTTCCCCCAGTCACTAAACCCCCCTCTTTATTCAACCCCTTCGGCGTACTGAATTTTAATCAATAAACTGCTGGAGGAATTCAGCGAATGTAAACTAAGCTGGCAAAATAAATTAGGGTAGGGGAATGGCGTTATGTCTTACTTAGGCATTGCACCCCTCTTACATGGCAGCTTGCTATAATTGAAGCACTATGGATATTTAGAAACCCCTCTGACTTCACTTCCTACTATTAAAGTGACATTCTAAATCATTTATTTCTTAACCAATCAATACAGCAATACAATGGTTTAACGATTATCATTAATTTGGCCTTGTATGGTAAATATTTTAAATACATCCGTTTTTATTAAAAATAATAATTAGGCTATTTTTTACATAGGAAAAGTATCATTTTGTTAGCAATATCATCCATATATTATACAAACCTATAATATACAAACCTATAATATACAAACCTATAATATACAAACCTATAATATACAAACCTATAATATACAAACCTATAATATACAAAACTATAATATACAAACCCATAATATACAAACCTATAATATACAAACCTATAATATACAAACCTATAATATACAAACCTATAATAAACCAACAAATTTATTGTTTTAAGTGGAATTGATTTAGGGAAATGCAATGAGAGTATAAAAGTAAACAGCAAGCGGGATAATCTTTAGTATAAAAGTAGCAGCAAGCGGGATAATCTTTAACTTCATATTAATATATTCAAGTACGTAAAAACAATGAAATAATATGCATAAGTTCTAAACATATAGAATTTTAAACAAAATCATCAAAAGGAATAATGTACAAAATTAGCCTAAATGTTGCATGCTGCAAAATTTGAATTTATAAGGTTGGCGCCAAAAAAATACATAATAAAAAGACAGTTCTGAGCTACTCATGAATTTCATCGTTACAGAATTACATTTCGCACGAGTTTTCCCAGATAAAGTGTTACCTGGTGTTTCGAAGATAACTTAAATGAACTTTAATTTGTGGAGCATAGTAAGACAAATTATCAGAGAACATATTGGTTTCGTTAGTTTTAATCCATTTGCCTCGGATTTATTATTTTTAACAACAATTGCAAACATTACGTTACGGAATTACACAAAATAGGCTTTTAAGGCTTTTTTATGATTTTATTAAAGTGAAAGTTCTGCGAATTATTGAGTTTTGAATTGTAACTAAACATATTGCGCATAAGTAGAGATGTTTAAAATGTCCGCCATGGTAAAGAAAAAAGATTCTAGAATTCTGAATAAGAGAAGTGTGACAAAATTTTCAGATTAAGTTTTTAGATTAAATTTTGTTTTAATTACTAGCTAAAAAGCTTTAATTACTATTATATATTATATTAAATATTAGATTATTAGATATTAAAAGTTATTAGAATATTAAATATTAGATTCTGGAACAGAAATAGTTCTTCAATTTTCCTATTTTCATATTTTTTTCAACTTTTTAAAAACTAGCTAGTATAAAAAAAAAAAAAAATGGCCGACGCCAAGGAATTTACAGATATCCAGCAGGAACTAATAGAACTTATCAGGGCTATCAAGCTGAAGAAAAGTGTTTCTGCCGAAGAAGAAAGAAACTTCGCCGATGGCTTGTCGAGGATGAATATGTTGTTTGTTACAACTATCGGCAAACTGTCGCAGAGTAACTCCGATCTAGCTAATTCCCGAATGGAAACTATCCATGCTAAGGACGAACTTCATAGACAAAGGACTTCTAAACCTACCTATAGTCAAGTCCTTACAACTGCCCCAGCAGCCGAAGTTCCAGTCGACAGAGTCGACATCGCGTCGACAACGGTTTAACCCAACGAATACTGTAACCGCATGGGCATCAGTTACTAATCCTTCTCAGGAGACCCCCAGTAATCGCAACGTTAATTCAGCTTCCAACTCAACTGTAACTAGGGGAAGGAAGGCCGGCGGATCGCTGCGGGCGGCCCGTTCTCAGCATCAACCAGTAACAGCGCGGCCACCCAGAATGGCTCACATATACATCGGCCGAGTTGACCTCACAGCCTCAAAGGAGATGATATCGGATCTTCTGGAAGAGGAAGGAATCAGCTACGATCAAATCATCCCACTCCCAATCAGCGACGACGCATCCACCAAATCATTTCATTTAATC
>JAUCBJ010004844.1:0-49640 GCA_032718475.1 Nemertoderma westbladi | reverse complement strand
AAACAAACCGCTTTTTATATTAATTAGTATTTTATAATGTTAGGTCTAATTAGTGTTTTAGTAAACACCAACCACAAATAATATGTTTAATAAAAAAGAAATGATCCATCTTCATGCCCACTATTAATTGTAACAAATTATAGTTGTTACTATGTTAAAACTTAAATGAAGGTGCGAAGAGGGGTGGGGGGGGGGGGGGGGGGACCAAGTGAAGAAGTGACATTATCAATTAGGTGCATCTATTGCCTGCGTTACCAACCAGATTTTGAATTTTCTCTCATGTGTATTGTTTACATTCAAATGTAAAAGATGGTTGCTAGAAATAATAATAGCTAGTAAAATTTAAAAAATGTACTTAAAAATGTCTTTACCATGATGTCCTGGAGTATAGTGTCCAAATCCAGTAAATTGGACCATCTCAAGGAGTCCTAAACACTTGGCCATGTAGGCAAAATGTACTACCTAATTACATGCTTTATAATTAAATAGCAAACATTACTAGGACATATAATGTATGTCAAAAAATCAAAGATTTTGTGAAAATTATAATTTTTATTTTTGTTCCTCCAAAGCATGCCAACTAATTTATATCTGCTTATTTATTATAGAACTTTAGCTAGTGTCGTAATTTTGTGTTTTAACTAACTAATTTATGATAATAATAGACCTAAAGATATCTTAGGTTTTGCTTATTAAGTTAAGCTAATTGATTGTGGTATGGTGTGCTTGCTTAGTCTTCTATTTCATAAGATAACAATTAAATATTCCAGAATGTTTATTTAATTGGAAATATATTCGATCGCAAGATAATTCAACTGTGGTGCACAAACTATAATTTATCATTTAATGTAGCAGTGAACTTATTTTGAAATCAAGTTAATGTTTGACTGATAGTTACCGTAAACTTTGTAACAACTACTACAGTATGTGTACTCATGACCGTGATTTTTTTGTAGTAGCTAGTTTTTGCTACTTTTTTTTAAATGTTCTATGTCATATTAGCTATAGTTTTGTAAAAAAAAAAATGTTCTAGAACAAATATTTTTTGTTCTAGAACATTAAAAAAAAGAATTCATTGGAAATTATTTGTTATGTGTAATAAATTGTTTAATTATCTATCAACGTTAATAGCTACTAATTCCCAGGCTAGCTAGTGATTTTGCAAGTTTAGCCTTCATTAAAAAAAAAACTTTTTTCAGTTTTTTTAAATAATAGCTAACTTGCAAAATCACTAGCTAGCCTGGGAATTAGTAGCTATATATTAATAATGTTTATTCATAATTAAACAATTTATTACACATAACAAATAATTTCTGAATTTTTTTTTAAAAGATAGCTAAACTTGGAAAATCTCTAGCTTGCCTGATAATTTGTATTTTTTAATGTTTATACAGTAGATAAATAAACTATTTATTACACATAATAACCAATATTTAATAATTTTTTTAAATGTTCTAGAAGAAAAAATATTTGTTCTAGAACATAATTTTTATTACTTAACAATAGCTATAATAGCTCTAAAAAAAATGTAGCAAAAACTAGCTATAGTAGGCCTAAATTAATATGGCCATGGGTACACATGCATACTGTATTATAGTAAATAAACAGATAAAACCTCGAGTCTTACACCCCACAAACTAACAAAAAACATTGAATCAGGACATTAACGCCCAAAATAGTACTCAGCCACTAGGGCCATCAAAAACCACAAACAAAACAAACAAAAAAAGACAAACAAAAAACAACAAACAAAAAACAAACATATTGAACATGAACATGCTCAACATACAGGTATTTATCGCCACCAAAACCCTAAACATAACCGCCATACACTAAATGATACCGGTATTATACTGCTAAAAAGCTAAGCCTATACTCTATAAGAAAATATATGACATTTTGTCGCCGTAAAGGAGGTAGAGTTAGGGCAAAAATAATTAATTTTGTCTACCCATTTTACGGCGACAAAATGTCATATTTTCTTATAGAATATAGGCTTAGCTTTTGTGCAGTATACTACCGGTATCATTTAGTGTATGGTGTTTAGGCTTAGGGTTAGGGTGCGATGCATACCTGTATGTGGAGTAGATTTAATATATTTGTGTTTTTTGTTTAGCCTATGTTGTTGTTTGTTTGTATTTTTTTTTGCGGTTTTTGATGGCCCTAGTGGCTGAGTACTATATTGGGCGTTAATGTCCTGATTCTATGTTTTTTGTCAGTTTGTGGGATGTAAGACTCGAGGTTTAACCTGTTTATTTTATATATATACAATAGCCCCCTGTGAGTCAGTATGTCGACCTTTAATTATCTGTATTATAGAGCCTGTACTACACTTTTAAGTAAATACTGTAAAATGTTCGTGGCGGCGGCCTCACTTAAGCCTGACTTTAGTTAACCAACAACTAAGCCCCATCACCAGAAAATTTTTAAACTACCATGAAATTAATTCAGATACTGTATTTAAAAAATACAGTGGTTAGCTATAGTGCCAAAACTTGACAATAGCTAATGTTCTAGAACATATTTGAACTGTAGAAATTTTGTTGTGCTTATTGTTTGGAAGAACAAAATATAAATGAACATAATAATAATAATTAAAAATGAATACTTTTATTCTTAAATAGTTAGGTTTTCGCTCTAATATACCCAAAATCGGTAGATAAACGTTTCACTTTTATCCCTAGGGAATAAAAGTAAAAGTTTTCCCGGCGAGAAAAGTAAAATAAAATATTTTTTGGTGGAATTTATTCAATTTTATTATATGTGTTGAAAGAGCATTGAAGTAGAAAAGGTTTACACGTAATTTGAGCAAAATCCATGCAAGCACTCAAAAGTTATGGCAAATTTAGTGTCTGCGCGGCGTACTCCAAAACGGAACTTAATATCCAATATTGGTTTATGTTGTTAAGCGGCTCACTAGTTACATAATAAATATTCGAGAACATTAAATTATTTAACATTGAGTAAGGCAGCATCAAGAGTTTACAAGAATTTGGGAGTACAATAATTTGATTCGCAGTAACTATGGATGCAATAGTAAAATACTACAGTTCAATTTATTTCAAATAGTTTATTGTTTTGGTTGATTCTGGGTAACAATGTGACATGCTCCTTTACTTTTCAATTTTTTTTGTTATTTGATGTGAATTATTGTGATTCTGAAATCAGCATTTAGGAGGATCCCCCCTATTCTTAACCAGTGCCCAATTTATTTTGTAACACTATTGTATATTGTTTATATTTTATTAACGGATTGAGCAACAAAAAATACAAATTTACGATTAAAATTACGTATTACATGGGATAAAACGTATAACATTTTTTTTCAATATTCTCTCGACCCTTTATTAACCTCGCTCACGATCGGCAAATAAAATTCCTCGAGAATAGTGACAAAAAGTTATACTTTTTCCATGTAATAACCATTTTATGAACAAAGACGTATATAGTTATGACCTCCCTCTACTGCGTAAAAATAATCAGAATTTTGCTGAGGAATACGCTGAGCGCTGAGGTATGCATAGGTAACAAATCTTACATCGTAACACATATTGAATATCATTGTAAACCTAAAAATCTACAACTTTGTGAAAATTGTAATGATTTCTCTCAGCTTAAATAAACTTATTAGAGTTATATAAATGTGTTTCCACATTAAATATTATGTCTTAATAAGATGCATTACATAAAAAATGCATATGGCTAACATGTTCTAAAACAATTATAAATACTTAGAACAAACTAGCAAGAGTGGAGGGGGTGTCACAGGGCGATAGCCGTAAAAAATACTAAAGTAGAGAAATGGTGATCCAGTCAATAGTATCACCATCGATCAGACAGTACCAGATACATCGAGGAATACCAATACTCCGGAAATTCAAATCAACCCAGTTATATCAGAGTTTGTTGGTTCGAGAGGAATTCCATTGTTCACCGCAGTGTGGCTACCTTCGGATTGCGCGCCGGCGCCTAAGTCGTTGATATATCTGAGCCACGGATGGGCGGGGCACATATTGGGATGGCAAGAAGTGGCTACTATTTTGGTCAAAGATGGCCATATAGTGTTCGGACATGATCACGAATACCACGGGCGCAGTTTGCCAGACGAGGACACAGGGAAGACAAGTATGGGCTGCGTAAGAGACTTTCGCAATCTTATTAGCGATGTAGTATGCCACGCCAGAGAAATGAAGAGTAAGTATAACCTACCCGTGTTCCTATTTGGCCACTCGTTGGGAGGTGCTATCGCATTTGGTGCGGCTCAATACGAACCAGAATTATTCGAAGGTGTGGTACTAAACAGCGCGTTGCTATGCAACAAAATAAACACGGCAACACGGATTGCGTTGAAAGCATTGCGTGGGGTTCTCCCTAACTACCGGTTAAAAGGTACCGCCGTACGCAGGCTGACCTCCGCGACCAGTAGTGGCGATAAATGGTTATACCGAGGCAATATGGACCTGCAATCTGCAGACAATATCGTCAAACAGACATCAATAAATATATCGAATTTCCGTAAAGTAGGATGGAATTTCCTAATACAACACGGGACTGCAGACGATGTTTGCAACATTAAAGGGGCTAAAAATTTGTTTATAAAGTCGCGTAGTTCCGTAAAAGATTTCGTAGCTTATTTTGATTGCAAACACAGTTTATTGAATGAGAAACCAGAGGTGAGGGAACAAGTTCTTAAAGATATAAGAATGTGGATTATGGAGCAGTTAAACAGCCCATTGATGAATTGTTTCACGAGCGCTAGGTATAGAACATTTGATGCGAGTCTGAAAGACAGGACCGTCAGCAGTAGTGAAAGGATCCAACATTGTGCTAAACAAAAAGGAATGTCATGGTTTAAAAAAAAATATATTCATTAAATTAATTCCTCATTAGATTTCAATCCTATTCCGTTCACTGGATAGTTAAGAAATAGACAGTGTAACAAAACTTACTTACAATGCAAGTCTCAAAACAGAGTAGAAACTATCCATGTCATACATTAGTTAAGCTTTACTAAATTATTATTTTGTTACTGTTTCGCTCGGATATACCCAGGGACGCCGGAAGCAAATTTGTGCGACGGGGGCAGCTGCTAAAAAAGGGCACTTTTTATAATACGATAATAATATTAGAATAAAAGTTACACAAAATTCAAATGGGATGTATTTAATAATACTTATTAATTAACAAGTTTGCATTGTAAACATTTAAATATATGTTGTTGTGTGTAAATATGTATGTTGTAAATATGTTGTAAATATGTATGTTGTAAATATGTTGTAAACATGTTATAGAACAAGTGTTAGTTATCAATTTTGATAAATATTTTGGTTATAGAACACGTTTATTTTCTAGAACATTTTTTGGAAAAAATACCATACTGTCAGAAGTTCAAATGTGAATGTAATGTGTCTGGGACAATGTGAATCCTATCTAATCGGGCTGCTAATGCCACATTAATTAATAGTCAGATAGTGAGATAATGTGGGCCGTTTCCGTTGTGAGAGTTAATTCTGGATGGGAGAAAAAGGAGCAATTTGTTCCCATGGTAAAATAGTGACTCATAGTATTGCTTTGATTTTACTTTTTTTCCCCGGCGCAAAAAGTAAAATAAAACATTTTTGGGGGAATTTCTTAAATTTTATTGCATGTGTTGAAAGAGCATCGAATAAGAAAAATGTTTGGAAGTAATTTTAGCAAAATCCATTCAAACGCTCAAAAGTTATTGCAACTTTGTCCAATATTGGTTTATGTAGTAAGTTATTAGTTGCTCTCTAGTTACGTAATAAATATTCCAGAACACTAAATTATATTTAACCTTGAGTAAGGCAGCATTGGGAGTTGAAGAGTGCAATTATTTGAATCGCACGAACTACATATGGTAGCAGTATAGTGAAATCCAGTTTAATTTATTTTGCAACATTACTTCGCTCTATATTTTACTAAAGAATCGAGCAACAAAAAAGTACCAAGTTAAGAATAAAATTACGTATTACATGGGAAAAAACGTTTAACATATTTTTCAATATTCTCTCAACCTTTTAATAACCTCGCTGGCGGCACTTTGAAATTAAAATACCTCGAGAATAGAGAAAAAAAGTTATACCTTATATCCCAAGTCATATAAAATTATTATCTAAACTAACTAATTATTTCTCCAGAAGTGTGAACAATATATATATACTGTAATATACTGTTCTTTGAAAGAAAACAACATCTAATACAAAAATAAATAATATTTTAACCCCTTTTAATCCGTATGTTTACTTCGGATTTCGCCCATAGATATAAATGAGTTCATTCAAATTTTTTCTTTCAATTTTTTTAGCAAGATCTGTCTTACTTCTCGAAATATGGCTGTCGGTCCGATTGACTGTCGGTTTGTCCGTCAGTATGTCTGTCCGTCAATCAGAAGCAAACTGTCTGTCTAAAAAAAGCCCTATATGGGTTTCGTGTTCGGTGACTTAATTTCTGATGTCAGTATTCAAATTTGGCCTCGTCGTTTCTGTCTGTATGCCTGTCAGTCTGTCCGTCAAAATATATCCGACAGACTGACTGCCAAACAGACAAGTTGGAAGTCATCAAGTGTCAAAACTGACACTCGAAATGAATTCTGCGAACAGGAATACCCCTCTAGCTAATCTTTTAACTAGATTATATGCCCTTTTCTTATATTTGACCAGATTGTCGGATAGTTAGAAATACCGACAGACAAACATACAAGATTTCATTAAAAGTGAAAACTGACCTCAGAAATGAAATCAGCGACCGGGAAAACCCCCATAGCAAAAATCTTAGCATGGTTTTATGCTTTCTTTTTGCTAGGTATATATTGACAGACATTATTTCATAATAACAGACAGTTTTCGCGCGGGAAGTTTCAAAATTTAACTGGATTTTTCTCAAAAAGAGTTTTAGAATTCTTTCGGTACATGTTTCTTAGTTATTGTTGGGGCTTTTTTCTTGGAATCTTTTCACCTAGGATAATTTTTTACCTTAGAATAACGTAGAACAATTAGTTTTTTTTATATTCTGTATGCATAAGCACCGATTGTAATGTTTGTGATACTAATTATTTGGCTAAATTTTTTGAAAATTAGGACAATTTTTCAAAAAATAGCTAAATATATGAACAAAAAATTGAAATTCAAAAAAACCAATTGGTCAACCTGACAGCCCGTTAAATTCTAGTTGGAATGCTAGAACAGTTGGCCTATAAACTAATCTAATGCGTTCTAAAAGTGTACCGAGGCTTTAATAGTAGTTTGTATGGATAAAATTTGTGTACTACTACCCCCCTTAAGTTAATTAGACACCTCATAAAAAAAAACACCCAATAAATAAGCACAACATTTCAGGCCAGAATTGACCACATAGAGGTTGAAATAGTGTGTCGGAAATTCCCAATTCGAATTCTAAAACAGATGGTTTCCTATATGCTATTGAGTTTTCATATTATTTTTGTTAAATATGCGGATAATTCCGGTAAAAATTTAAATTTCATTTTCAAGATATCGTAACAAGAAACTCTGCGGGCATTGATTAGGAATACCGGTGTGTCTGCTTGATACTTCCCTAAGTGGGAGAGAATATCGTTGCGAATATCCCGAAGAATATCGGTGTTGGAACCATCGACGTCGCAATCTATTCGAGTTCTAACGTAACAGAATCTTTTCTTGTTCTTATCCAACGCGTCTGCTAGTTGCTTCTCGCAAAGTCTGAATCTTTCGGTACCGACTATAATGAAGTAGTCGCAATAACCTGTAAGTAACTCGATTAGCGGAGATTGTTCGAAGCGACTGGGAAGTTTATTCGCGACTTCCCACAATGTAAACCGAAGTTTATCAACATGATACGGCATCTCGTCGTAGAGAAGGGGTGATGACGTCACACTACTAGGGGCGAGCCCCACGTGTTGTGACGTCATACGGCGTATTGAGTTTATAAAAGTAGATTTCCCTGACCCGGGTTGCCCAGCCACAGCGACATTAAAAGAGGGCAAACAGCGAAGTAGCGCCACTTTTAAATCGGGAAAATCGAACGTTCTAGAACTGTATGCGTCTATTAGGAACACAGGGACATCTAGATCAACTTTTTTAAAATTCTCACGTATGTCTCGTCTGACGTCATCGATGACGCATCGTTCAGCCGCACAGCCCAGCGAGAGACGACGTGAGCGTGCGTAACTCGCCACGTCTATGTCGATTTTCCCCCGGACGTAGAAAAACGTTTTTCCTAAATCTCGGAGCCGCATCGCCATCCATAAATCCTCCTCACGGAACCGCTGACTGGTGTAGACGATAACTGCGTCGTACTTAGCAACCGGTACGTCGTTATGGTAACCGTCGCTAGGGAACGCGGCGGTCCCGCAACCCGGTAGGTCCCAGAACACCACGTTGTTGTATTCCGGATGCGGGAAACATACCGGGGATTTCGTCGTCTCGACGACGCCGACTCTCGCCGCCGAATCGTCGTCTGCGAATAAACCTCGGATTGTGTTTATAAACGAGGATTTTCCAGCGCCGCTGTTCCCGATCACTCCGACCTGAAACCGCGGCCGTTCTGCCTCTATAAGTCGTTCTAGTCGAGGGAAATCGAACCCCCTAGCGTCCCTAGCGTCAATAAAGCATACTGGTATGTGATTGCAGTCTATTTCCGCTAGGTGGTGTTCAATATCTATTTGAATACGAGATCGCGTCTCCGATATTATAAATTCTTCGCGTTCCGCATCCGCAGCTGTTTTGCACTTAAAAAGTTGTGGAAAATAAAATAATTTAATTATGAAACTACACGTACTCTAGATTCATATCACTATTCTTATATTATATGATGACCATGAACAGAACACTACTATTACTTAACTTATTTTTTTATGGCTATACCAATTAAAGTAAATGGCTACCCCAAATTTACTTAAAACTTTCACAAAACTATTATTCATAATAAATTATTAAATATTTTCAACATCAATTTAAGTAACCCTAAAAAATTATTATATACCAAAAAATTAAGTCTCTCTATAAACAATCACTGTATATTCAACAAACAAATAAATGGCCAATTATCAGTATCAAAATAATTGCAACGACCCAAAATTGATACAACTTTCCCAAAATAAATTCATATTCTCCCCAAATAATTACATTTTCCCACAAAATAAATAGGCTACATAATACACATTCCCGCAAATAAAAAAATTTCCAGAATAAATACAGATAGCCCCCAAGATTAATATTTACATATATGACGTTGGCATTAATTATTTCAAAATCATAAAGTACCAATTCCGGATTAGGTGCTGGTTACATAGTTTTCTAACTAAAACAATAAACGTAATGCTTTCCAATAATGTAGGTAAAACTACTACTAGGAACGGCATGCTGCATTGCAGCTGCATTTTTAAGAATGCTGTGCCGGCTTGTCAACAAAATTGCACCGCCAGAACTCCCTATCACCCATGACATTTGCTAGATCATCCGCATCTTTAAGGCCAGTGTCCTTTAAGATTCGTCTCAAGAAAGTCATGGGCTGTCCACCATGCTTATTCACTCCATGAGGCTGCCAAAGTACAAGATTATGCACTGGCTGGTCCTCACGGCGAAAGCAATGTCCTGCAAAGCGGAGGCGATTTTGTTCTAGTGTCAAGCTTGGGGGAACCAATGAGACACCTCCAATGTTATATAGTGTCTGGTTGGAGATGTGTGCATTGTACTTGACACAATGAACCCGGCGTAGCATTCTTGTGAATGTGCCATCCAGAGATTTGGTGTCCTCAGCAGTTAGAGCCCAGCATGGACTCCCGTAGAGGAGTACTGGAACTACTGCTGCTCTAAATAATCGGACCTTAGGTTTCCGATTAATTCTCGGTGACTTCCAAATCCTGGAAAGCCTATTCAAGGCTGCCCATGCCTTTCCCTTACGTATTCGAAGGTCCTCACCTGACTTCCGGATCCATGATCCCAGGTAACAGAAGTCGTCCACATGCTCAAGCATACCATCCTTTGAGCTTATGCTCATCCGATCAGAGACTTGCTGAGGGCTTTCAAAGTAGGTAATGGAGTAGGTTAAATGAGCGATCTTTTCTAACCAAAACAATACACGATATGCATTTCAGTGTAAGACAAGTATCTGGTTATAGGGAAAGATTATCTAATACCCATTGAAGACAGTGAGAAGGTAGATGCGGACATTCTAACCAAAACAATAAATCATATCATGTGTAACCAGTAAAGATGAGAAGGTAACTAAATTGTAGTTATATATAAAATACAAATAAATAATAAACAGATAAAAATAGGCCCAATGAAAAACGAATGAAATTGAATGAATCATTTATTAATTTTTGGTCTGAATAATAATTTTTGGTATTTGGTGCTAATTTGGCGTCAATTCATCTAATTTGGGGCGGCATTCTATTGTAGGAGTTTTATTATAAAAATGAAAATGAGTACTATATTTTTATCACAGAATGTAATACATTTACATTACCAATAAAATAATAACAGAACAGTAGTAAAAACAAATTCTTATTATACAATTATTATTACTGCAAAATTTTTAAATTTGGAAACATTAGGCTATTTTCAAGTCCGCATGGATATTGTATTTACATACGTTTACCATGTTTCGCTATTACAGGGATGCCACCCTATTTCAGTAGCAATTTTCCTTGTCCTCTCTCTGACACTTTCCTGACTATTTGAAAAAATACCCTGACAAATTTTAATATTTAATAATATATCGGTAAATTAAAACAACATTATACCAATGACTGACAAAAGACATGCGAGCCAATATAGTGTACCTATATAATTCAGTACCAAGTTGAACTTTGAGTCACCGTTTATGGTGTATGGAAGTTACATGGCCAGCCGCGCCAACGAAACGTAAAGTTATGTACCGGTATATCGAACCCCGGACCATTTCCTGGTTAATTCCATGGAAACAATTATTATAATTCTGACAATGCTAACTTTTCCTGTTGAGTGGCAACCCTGTAAATTGGCAACTTAATTTGAGTGTAATTTTATTTAATTACTTTTTAAGCGCAGCCAACTGAAAACTAACCCTTTTAACTAAAGTAACGGTACTAAAAGTACTAAAAAACTTGACAAATTAATGTTACTAATTTGAGAATTATAAAACATTTCCACCAAAAATTCCACCATAAACTAACCTCTAAACCAATAGAGACACGATTAACGTCTTTCTGAGAATCCAAATCCAAATCAAATTTACTACGAACGTAAATTACTTTATTGAAACCGGCCGATTTGATCCAGTGATAATCCTCCAGACGAAAACGATGACTACCGAACACAAGACATAAATGGTATGACGTCATATCTGTAACGTTTGAATCCAACTTGTTGTCGAAACTTTGTATTCCGGTGTCCAAATCTGGGATATCCCATAATTCGATGGAATCACTAAATCTATTTTTAATGATTGCCCCATATTCCGTAGGAAGGATCTCGGTACTACGTTTTCTATTACAACTCGTTAGGTTATCAATTAATGTTGTCTTTCCGCTTCCAGAAACACCAACCACACCAACTTTAATAAGGTCAAACATAATTGTTTTAATTATTATTATTAATTTAATAACATTACATCACGTCATGTTATTAAAATACATTTAAACTCTCTGTAGCAATAATATAACAATACAGTTCAACTCAGGATTATTATAGCCTACAAATTGTGTGAATTGAATGCCGTGGCACGCAATAGGAAGCGAGTTAATGTAATGGAATGAATTGAATGGAATGGATTAAACAGTAACTTCCATTGAGTTTCAATACGATCTATTAACATATTTATAATGCTGAAATGTGTGGCTTTTAAATGAGCTAAAAATCACTAAATTTCGTTAATTAGAACGCTAGTTACATTTGTTTTTATAAAGAACAATATTTATTTATCCATTAATTTAACTTTTTTTTTTACGAAATCAATTAATTCTTGACTTCACCCCCCCCCCCCCCCCCCCCATCCCAGTTGTTGCTGACCAATAAGAACTCAAGGATTGTTATATTGCCGTAGCCCCACCGCTATAGACGATACAGAGAAACTTATGAAATCACAATAATACAACATTCATTGTGTTGGAGAAATTCATTTACGGTCTGGATTCAATTCAATTACAAGTCGCTTATAAGAAAGTTTGATGTTCTGGATATGACGACGGCCGTTTAATAAAACTGTTGTAGAGGTTCCGATAATATTTCTAGTTCTTAGTTTTGGGAAGATATTTATAAATTATATTGTGTAAATTATACGCAATATAAATATGTTTTAAAACTATAAGTCAAGATACTATTACTATTAGTTTGTACTAATTAATTGATCTATCTGAATTATTGTTAATATTTTTTTTAGGACAGACTACATTGAACGCCGCATGATGATGAACAATGCCGCTAATACTCCACACACTGCCTAGGGATGGGTTTCTACCATGTTGAAAAATCAATATGTATTGGTCACTCGCGATTGATAATTTATATTAATTAGAACTAATTAATTAATTATGGACACAATAATGGTGATTTAACTGTTTTTAACTGAACTGATATTAAGTTATATAACTGTGTGTTTCAAATATTTGGTTTATATCAGTTGTTGACATTACAAATAATTATTAATTCTTATCCAAGTTACATAACTGTATTTTTTCGAATTCATCTCAAAGACGTTTTGTTTGAACCCCAATATCTTCATAAGAACAAAATATATTTAAAAACGGTTACTGTATTTGGAATCTGCGGTTAATTTAACACTAAAAGAGGTATCACAAGTGAACTTTTCACTAAATGTTATAGAAACGGACTGGGAATAGTTATGTCTGCTTTTTCAATAAAAAATACCTAAAATCTCACAAAATATCAAAAAACGTTGTGTTTGAACCCAAATATCGCGAGAACTACAAATCATATGTAAAAACGCTTACTGTATTTGGAATCTGCTGTTAATTTAACACTAAAAGAAGTATCACAAGTGAACTTTTCACTAAATGTTACAGAAACGGACTCAGAAAAGTTATGTCTGCTTTTTCAATAAAAAATACCTAAAATCTCACAAAATATCAAAAAACGTTGTGTTTGAACCCAAATATCGCGAGAACTACAAATCATATGTAAAAACGCTTACTGTATTTGGAATCTGCTGTTAATTTAACACTAAAAGAAGTATCACAAGTGAACTTTTCTCTAAATGTTACAGAAACGGACTCAGAAAAGTTATGTCTGCTTTTTCAATAAAAAATACCTAAAATCTCATAAAATATCAAAAAACGTTGTGTTTGAACCCAAATATCGCGAGAACTACAAATCATATGTAAAAACGCTTACTGTATTTGGAATCTGCTGTTAATTTAACACTAAAAGAAGTATCACAAGTGAACTTTTCACTAAATGTTATAGAAACGGACTGGGAATAGTTATGTCTGCTTTTTCAATAAAAAATACCTAAAATCTCACAAAATATCAAAAAACGTTGTGTTTGAACCCAAATATCGCGAGAACTACAAATCATATGTAAAAACGCTTACCGGTACTGTATTTGGAATCTGCTGTTAATTTAACACTAAAAGAAGTATCACAAGTGAACTTTTCTCTAAATGTTACAGAAACGGACTCAGAAAAGTTATGTCTGCTTTTTCAATAAAAAATACCTAAAATCTCATAAAATATCAAAAAACGTTGTGTTTGAACCCAAATATCGCGAGAACTACAAATCATATGTAAAAACGCTTACTGTATTTGGAATCTGCTGTTAATTTAACACTAAAAGAAGTATCACAAGTGAACTTTTCTCGAAATGTTACAGAAACGGACTCAGAAAAGTTATGTCTGCTTTTTCAATAAAAAATACCTAAAATCTCATAAAATATCAAAAAACGTTGTGTTTGAACCCAAATATCGCGAGAACTACAAATCATATGTAAAAACGCTTACTGTATTTGGAATCTGCTGTTAATTTAACACTAAAAGAAGTATCACAAGTGAACTTTTCTCTAAATGTTACAGAAACGGACTCAGAAAAGTTATGTCTGCTTTTTCAATAAAGAATACCTAAAATCTCATAAAATATCAAAAAACGTTGTGTTTGAACCCAAATATCGCGAGAACTACAAATCATATGTATAAACGGTTACTGTATTTGGAATCTGCGGTTAATTTAACACTAAAAGAAATATCACAAGTTAACTTTTCTCTAAATGTTACAGAAACGGACTGCGAATAGTTTTGTATGCTTTTTCAAGAAAAAATACCTTAAATCTCCTAAAATATGACAAGTCAAAATCGCAATTTTGAAATGAAATTTTGACAAAATGACATGTCAAAATGTCAATTCGAAAGTGACATTTTGGCTAAATGACATGTCAAAATGTCAATTCGAAAGTGACATTTTGGCAAATTGACATGTCAATGTCAATTTGAAAGTGGCATTTTGGCAAAATAACACGTCAAAATGTCAATTCGAAAGTGACATTTTGGCAAAATGACATGTCAAAATGTCAACTTGAAAATGACATTTTGGCAAAATGACACGTCAAAATGTCAATTCGAAAGTGACATTTTGGCAAAATGACATGTCAAAATGTCAATTTGAAAGTGAAATTTTGGCAAAATGACATGTCAAAATGTCAATTTGAAAGTGACATTTTGGCAAAATGACATTTTGGCAAAATGACATTTCAAAATGTCAATTCGAAAGTGGCATTTTGGCAAAATAACACGTCAAAATGTCAATTCGAAAGTGACATTTTGGCAAAATGACATGTCAAAATGTCAACTTGAAAATGACATTTTGGCAAAATGACACGTCAAAATGTCAATTCGAAAGTGACATTTTGGCAAAATGACATGTCAAAATGTCAATTTGAAAGTGACATTTTGGCAAAATGACATGTCAAAATGTCAATTCGAAAGTGGCATTTTGGCAAAATAACACGTCAAAATGTCAATTCGAAAGTGACATTTTGGCAAAATGACATGTCAAAATGTCAATTTAAAAGTGACATTTTGGCAAAATGACATTTTGGCAAAATGACATGTCAAAATGTCAATTCGAAAGTGACATTTTGGCAAAATGACATGTCAAAATGTCAATTTGAAAGTGACATATTGACACATTGACATTTTGGCAAAATGACATGTCAAAATGTCAATTCGAAAGTGACATTTTGGCAAAATGACATGTCAAAATGTCAATTTGAAAGTGACATTTTGACAAAATGACATGTCAAAATGTCAATTCGAAAGTGACACTTTGGTAAAATGACATGTCAAAATGTCAACTTGAAAGTGACATTTTGACAAAATGACATGACAAAATGTCAATTCGAAAGTGACATTTTGGCAAAATGACATGTCAAAATGTCAATTTGAAAGTGGCATTTTGGCAAAATGACATTTTGGCAAAATGACATGTCAAAATGTCAATTCGAAAGTGGCATTTTGGCAAAATAACACGTCAAAATGTCAATTCGAAAGTGACATTTTGGCAAAATGACATGTCAAAATGTCAACTTGAAAATGACATTTTGGCAAAATGACACGTCAAAATGTCAATTCGAAAGTGACATTTTGGCAAAATGACATGTCAAAATGTCAATTTGAAAGTGACATTTTGGCAAAATGACATGTCAAAATGTCAATTCGAAAGTGGCATTTTGGCAAAATAACACGTCAAAATGTCAATTCGAAAGTGACATTTTGGCAAAATAACATGTCAAAATGTCAATTTAAAAGTGACATTTTGGCAAAATGACATTTTGGCAAAATGACATGTCAAAATGTCAATTCGAAAGTGACATTTTGGCAAAATGACATGTCAAAATGTCAATTTGAAAGTGACATATTGACACATTGACATTGTGGCAAAATGACATGTCAAAATGTCAATTTGAAAGTGACATTTTGGCAAAATGACATGTCAAAATGTCAATTTGAAAGTGACATTTTGGCAAAATGACATTTTGGCAAAATGACATGTCAAAATGTCAATTTGAAAGTGACATTTTGGCAAAATGACATATTGACACATTGACATTGTGGCAAAATGACATGTCAAAATGTCAATTTGAAAGTGACATTTTGGCAAAATGACATGTCAAAATGTCAATTTGAAAGTGACATTTTGGCAAAATGACATTTTGGCAAAATGACATTTTGGCAAAATGTCAATTCGAAAGTGACATTTTGGCAAAATGACATGTCAAAATGTCAATTTGAAAGTGACATTTTGGCAAAATGACATTTTGGCAAAATGACATGACAAAATGTCAATTCGAAAGTGACATTTTGGCAAAATGACATGTCAAAATGTCAATTCGAAAGTGATATATGGCAAAATGACATGTCAAAATGTCAATTTGAAAGTGACATTTTGGCAAAATGACATGTCAAAATGTCAATTTGAAAGTGACATTTTGGCAAAATGACATTTTGGCAAAATGACATTTTGGCAAAATGTCAATTCGAAAGTGACATTTTGGCAAAATGACATGTCAAAATGTCAATTTGAAAGTGACATTTTGGCAAAATGACATTTTGGCAAAATGACATGACAAAATGTCAATTCGAAAGTGACATTTTGGCAAAATGACATGTCAAAATGTCAATTCGAAAGTGATATTTGGCAAAATGACATGTCAAAATGTCAATTCGAAAGTGATATTTGGCAAAATGACATGTCAAAATGTCAATTCGAAAGTGACATTTTGGCCAAATGACATTTTGGCAAAATGACATGTCAAAATGTCAATTCGAAAGTGACATTTTGGCAAAATGACATGTCAAAATGTCAATTCAAAAGCCAATATCAATAACCAATAATCAATATCAATAACCAATATCAATAACCAATATCAATAACCAATATCGATACCAATAACAAATGTCAATAACCAATATCCAATAACCAATAACCAATATCAATAACCAATATCAATAACCAATATCGATACCAATAGCCAATATCAATAACCAATAACCAATAATCAATATCAATAACCAATATAAATAACCAATATCGACACCAATAACCAATATCAATAACCAATATCCAATAACCAATATCAATAACCAATATCGATACCAATAACCAATATCAATAACCAATAACCAATATCAATAACCAATATCAATAACCAATATCAATATCAATAAACAATATCGATACCAATAACCAATATCAATAACCAATAACCAATAAACAATATCAATAACCAATATCAATAACCAATATTGATACCAATAACCAATATCAATAACCACTAACCAATAACCAATATCAATAACCAATATCAATAACCAATATCGATACCAATAACCAATATCAATAACCAATAACCAATATCAATAACCAATATCAATAACCAATATCAATAACCAATATCAATAACCAATATCGATACCAATAACCAATATCAATAACCACTAACCAATAATCAATATCAATAACCAATATCAATAACCAATATCGATACCAATAACTAATATCAATAACCAATAACCAATATCAATAACCAATATCGATACCAATAACTAATATCAATAACCAATATCAATAACCAATAAACAATAACCAATATCAATATCAATACCCAATATTGATTCCAATATCAATAACCAATATCGATACCAATAACCAATATCAATAACCAATATCTATACCAATATCAATAACCTTTTTAATATCGATACCAATATCAATAACCAATATCGATACCAATAACCAATATCAATAACCAATAACCAATAAACAATATCAATAACCAATATCAATAACCAATATTGATACCAATAACCAATATCAATAACCACTAACCAATAACCAATATCAATAACCAATATCAATAACCAATATCGATATCAATAACCAATATCAATAACCAATAACCAATATCAATAACCAATATCAATAACCAATATCAATAACCAATATCGATACCAATAACCAATATCAATAACCACTAACCAATAATCAATATCAATAACCAATATCAATAACCAATATCGATACCAATAACTAATATCAATAACCAATAACCAATATCAATAACCAATATCGATACCAATAACTAATATCAATAACCAATAATCAATAACCAATATCGATACCAATAACCAATATCAATAACCAATATCAATAACCAATATCAATAACCAATATCAATAACCAATATCAATAACCAATATCAATAACCAATATCAATAACCAATAAACAATAACCAATATCAATATCAATACACAATATCGATTCCAATATCAATAACCAATATCGATACCAATAACCAATATCAATAACCAATATCTATACCAATATCAATAACCTTTTTAATATCGATACCAATAACCAATATCAATAACCAATAATCAATAACCAATATCGATACCAATAACCAATATCAATAACCAATATCAATAACCAATATCAATAACCAATATCAATAACCAATATCGATACCAATAACCAATATCAATAACCACTAACCAATAATCAATATCAATAATCAATATCAATAACCAATATCAATAACCAATATCGATACCAATAACTAATATCAATAACCAATAACCAATATCAATAACCAATATCGATACCAATAACTAATATCAATAACCAATATCAATAACCAATAAACAATAACCAATATCAATATCAATACCCAATATCGATTCCAATATCAATAACCAATATCGATACCAATAACCAATATCAATAACCAATATCTATACCAATATCAATAACCTTTTTAATATCGATACCAATATCAATAACCAATATCGATACCAATAACCAATATCAATAACCAATAATCAATAACCAATAATCAATATCAATAACCAATATCAATAACCAATATCGATACCAATAACCAATATCAATAACCAATAACCAATATTCAATATCAATAACCAATATAAATAACCAATATCGATACCAATAACCAATATAAATAACCAATATCTATACCAATAATCAATATCAATAACCAATATAAATAACCAATATCAATAACCAATCACCAATATCAATAACCAATATCAATAACCAATATCAATAACCAATATCAATAACCAATATCGATACCAATAACCAATATCAATAACCACTAACCAATAATCAATATCAATAACCAATATCAATAACCAATAACCAATATTCAATATCAATAACCAATATCGATACCAATAACCAATATCAATAACCAATATCAATAACCAATAAACAATAACCAATATCAATATCAATACACAATATCGATTCCAATATCAATAACCAATATCGATACCAATAACCAATATCAATAACCAATATCTATACCAATATCAATAACCTTTTTAATATCGATACCAATAACCAATATCAATAACCAATAATCAATAACCAATATCGATACCAATAACCAATATCAATAACCAATATCAATAACCAATATCAATAACCAATATCGATACCAATAACCAATATCAATAACCACTAACCAATAATCAATATCAATAACCAATATCAATAACCAATATCGACACCAATAACCAATATCAATAACCAATAACCAATAACCAATATCCATAACCAATATAAATAACCAATATCGATACCAATTACAATAACCAATATCGATGCCAATATCAATAATCAATGTCGATATCAATTTACCGATACCGATACCAGTATCATTTCACAAGCATTTACATAATGATACATACCATGGCATTTAGCCGCAATGCATAGGCAATTACCATACATACCCCTGCTGGCCCGTTTGATCCATTGTATCAACTATGTTATTATAACTATAATTTCAAATAAGGTTATTCTAGTTCGTTTTAATTAGTACTTAATATGAATAGAAAGATAAAATTACGCTAATTCTAATGAACTTAAAATCAGCCAATTTCATCCACGTCAACCAAAGTTACAGGCCGCCAAAGTTTTCATTATTTTCAGAATACACTAGTGGTTTCTAAGCCACGCTCAGTCATTAACCATGATGTCATTTTAGCCAGGAAGAATTCTCATTCGTTCAAACGCTACCATTAGTTCAATGGTGGGGAGAAAGTTAGTATTTAAACACGTCAAAATGTCAATTCGAAAGTGACATTTTGGCAAAATGACATGTCAAAATGTCAATTTAAAAGTGACATTTTGGCAAAATGACATTTTGGCAAAATGACATGTCAAAATGTCAATTCGAAAGTGACATTTTGGCAAAATGACATGTCAAAATGTCAATTTGAAAGTGACATATTGACACATTGACATTTTGGCAAAATGACATGTCAAAATGTCAATTCGAAAGTGACATTTTGGCAAAATGACATGTCAAAATGTCAATTTGAAAGTGACATTTTGACAAAATGACATGTCAAAATGTCAATTCGAAAGTGACACTTTGGTAAAATGACATGTCAAAATGTCAACTTGAAAGTGACATTTTGACAAAATGACATGACAAAATGTCAATTCGAAAGTGACATTTTGGCAAAATGACATGTCAAAATGTCAATTTGAAAGTGGCATTTTGGCAAAATGACATTTTGGCAAAATGACATGTCAAAATGTCAATTCGAAAGTGGCATTTTGGCAAAATAACACGTCAAAATGTCAATTCGAAAGTGACATTTTGGCAAAATGACATGTCAAAATGTCAACTTGAAAATGACATTTTGGCAAAATGACACGTCAAAATGTCAATTCGAAAGTGACATTTTGGCAAAATGACATGTCAAAATGTCAATTTGAAAGTGACATTTTGGCAAAATGACATGTCAAAATGTCAATTCGAAAGTGGCATTTTGGCAAAATAACACGTCAAAATGTCAATTCGAAAGTGACATTTTGGCAAAATGACATGTCAAAATGTCAATTTAAAAGTGACATTTTGGCAAAATGACATTTTGGCAAAATGACATGTCAAAATGTCAATTCGAAAGTGACATTTTGGCAAAATGACATGTCAAAATGTCAATTTGAAAGTGACATATTGACACATTGACATTTTGGCAAAATGACATGTCAAAATGTCAATTCGAAAGTGACATTTTGGCAAAATGACATGTCAAAATGTCAATTTGAAAGTGACATTTTGACAAAATGACATGTCAAAATGTCAATTCGAAAGTGACACTTTGGTAAAATGACATGTCAAAATGTCAACTTGAAAGTGACATTTTGACAAAATGACATGACAAAATGTCAATTCGAAAGTGACATTTTGGCAAAATGACATGTCAAAATGTCAATTTGAAAGTGGCATTTTGGCAAAATGACATTTTGGCAAAATGACATGTCAAAATGTCAATTCGAAAGTGGCATTTTGGCAAAATAACACGTCAAAATGTCAATTCGAAAGTGACATTTTGGCAAAATGACATGTCAAAATGTCAACTTGAAAATGACATTTTGGCAAAATGACACGTCAAAATGTCAATTCGAAAGTGACATTTTGGCAAAATGACATGTCAAAATGTCAATTTGAAAGTGACATTTTGGCAAAATGACATGTCAAAATGTCAATTCGAAAGTGGCATTTTGGCAAAATAACACGTCAAAATGTCAATTCGAAAGTGACATTTTGGCAAAATAACATGTCAAAATGTCAATTTAAAAGTGACATTTTGGCAAAATGACATTTTGGCAAAATGACATGTCAAAATGTCAATTCGAAAGTGACATTTTGGCAAAATGACATGTCAAAATGTCAATTTGAAAGTGACATATTGACACATTGACATTGTGGCAAAATGACATGTCAAAATGTCAATTTGAAAGTGACATTTTGGCAAAATGACATGTCAAAATGTCAATTTGAAAGTGACATTTTGGCAAAATGACATTTTGGCAAAATGACATGTCAAAATGTCAATTTGAAAGTGACATTTTGGCAAAATGACATATTGACACATTGACATTGTGGCAAAATGACATGTCAAAATGTCAATTTGAAAGTGACATTTTGGCAAAATGACATGTCAAAATGTCAATTTGAAAGTGACATTTTGGCAAAATGACATTTTGGCAAAATGACATTTTGGCAAAATGTCAATTCGAAAGTGACATTTTGGCAAAATGACATGTCAAAATGTCAATTTGAAAGTGACATTTTGGCAAAATGACATTTTGGCAAAATGACATGACAAAATGTCAATTCGAAAGTGACATTTTGGCAAAATGACATGTCAAAATGTCAATTCGAAAGTGATATTTGGCAAAATGACATGTCAAAATGTCAATTTGAAAGTGACATTTTGGCAAAATGACATGTCAAAATGTCAATTTGAAAGTGACATTTTGGCAAAATGACATTTTGGCAAAATGACATTTTGGCAAAATGTCAATTCGAAAGTGACATTTTGGCAAAATGACATGTCAAAATGTCAATTTGAAAGTGACATTTTGGCAAAATGACATTTTGGCAAAATGACATGACAAAATGTCAATTCGAAAGTGACATTTTGGCAAAATGACATGTCAAAATGTCAATTCGAAAGTGATATTTGGCAAAATGACATGTCAAAATGTCAATTCGAAAGTGATATTTGGCAAAATGACATGTCAAAATGTCAATTCGAAAGTGACATTTTGGCCAAATGACATTTTGGCAAAATGACATGTCAAAATGTCAATTCGAAAGTGACATTTTGGCAAAATTACATGTCAAAATGTCAATTCAAAAGCCAATATCAATAACCAATAATCAATATCAATAACCAATATCAATAACCAATATCAATAACCAATATCGATACCAATAACAAATGTCAATAACCAATATCCAATAACCAATAACCAATATCAATAACCAATATCAATAACCAATATCGATACCAATAGCCAATATCAATAACCAATAACCAATAATCAATATCAATAACCAATATAAATAACCAATATCGACACCAATAACCAATATCAATAACCAATATCCAATAACCAATATCAATAACCAATATCGATACCAATAACCAATATCAATAACCAATAACCAATATCAATAACCAATATCAATAACCAATATCAATATCAATAAACAATATCGATACCAATAACCAATATCAATAACCAATAACCAATAAACAATATCAATAACCAATATCAATAACCAATATTGATACCAATAACCAATATCAATAACCACTAACCAATAACCAATATCAATAACCAATATCAATAACCAATATCGATACCAATAACCAATATCAATAACCAATAACCAATATCAATAACCAATATCAATAACCAATATCAATAACCAATATCAATAACCAATATCGATACCAATAACCAATATCAATAACCACTAACCAATAATCAATATCAATAACCAATATCAATAACCAATATCGATACCAATAACTAATATCAATAACCAATAACCAATATCAATAACCAATATCGATACCAATAACTAATATCAATAACCAATATCAATAACCAATAAACAATAACCAATATCAATATCAATACCCAATATTGATTCCAATATCAATAACCAATATCGATACCAATAACCAATATCAATAACCAATATCTATACCAATATCAATAACCTTTTTAATATCGATACCAATATCAATAACCAATATCGATACCAATAACCAATATCAATAACCAATAACCAATAAACAATATCAATAACCAATATCAATAACCAATATTGATACCAATAACCAATATCAATAACCACTAACCAATAACCAATATCAATAACCAATATCAATAACCAATATCGATATCAATAACCAATATCAATAACCAATAACCAATATCAATAACCAATATCAATAACCAATATCAATAACCAATATCGATACCAATAACCAATATCAATAACCACTAACCAATAATCAATATCAATAACCAATATCAATAACCAATATCGATACCAATAACTAATATCAATAACCAATAACCAATATCAATAACCAATATCGATACCAATAACTAATATCAATAACCAATAATCAATAACCAATATCGATACCAATAACCAATATCAATAACCAATATCAATAACCAATATCAATAACCAATATCAATAACCAATATCAATAACCAATATCAATAACCAATATCAATAACCAATAAACAATAACCAATATCAATATCAATACACAATATCGATTCCAATATCAATAACCAATATCGATACCAATAACCAATATCAATAACCAATATCTATACCAATATCAATAACCTTTTTAATATCGATACCAATAACCAATATCAATAACCAATAATCAATAACCAATATCGATACCAATAACCAATATCAATAACCAATATCAATAACCAATATCAATAACCAATATCAATAACCAATATCGATACCAATAACCAATATCAATAACCACTAACCAATAATCAATATCAATAATCAATATCAATAACCAATATCAATAACCAATATCGATACCAATAACTAATATCAATAACCAATAACCAATATCAATAACCAATATCGATACCAATAACTAATATCAATAACCAATATCAATAACCAATAAACAATAACCAATATCAATATCAATACCCAATATCGATTCCAATATCAATAACCAATATCGATACCAATAACCAATATCAATAACCAATATCTATACCAATATCAATAACCTTTTTAATATCGATACTGTGATGGGATCTACGGATCCCGGTTTATCCGTTTGGGTTTTCTGCCCACGCGTCCCCGCCGTGTGTGAAAGGTAAAAGAGTTCTGATGTTGGGTAATATGTATAAAGGTATAATAGTCTGACAGTTGATATAACTATAGTATGACACAATAGGTAATATATAATGGCGGTAGCGGACGGTGACAGAAGTCCCCGTTCCACCCTACTGATCTGACTGAGTAAACTGAATAACTGACCGGTATGATTACTGGTAACTGGTTATATTGCACGGTGGCCTTATTGCTACTCAATCGATGCCTTTCCCCCCTCTGATTGGTTGATACCCCTGTTGGCACCCTTTGCCCCCCTCTGAAGTGCTTCCCTTCGCCCTTGCTGTTCTCTCTCTTGTCAGGGGAGTAACCCCTGACCCTTATTGTGTGTGTCTCCTTTGGGGCCTATTGTCCCCGTTTACTGGGCTGACAATAGGCTCCCAATATTGCTTTATGGCTCACTCTATGGGTTTGTGTTAGCGGAATTGGATAAGCTAACACTCCCCCCCATGCTATCTTCCCGGTAAGAAGATAGCATCCAACTCAAGTGCGCTACAATTCCGCTGGATCCCGATCTAGCATCGGGTGTGGGGTGGGTATATTTTTTTTCGGAGTCGGCTTTCCAGGCCGCTCCCTATGGGTATGATGTCACTACCCTCTGGCGTCTCGTGTCGGGCCGATCGTGCGCTTCTCTCACACAATTTTTGTTTCCCCAACACTCTCACCACTCTACTCCAACTCTCGCATACCCCCGGACCTCCTCGTCCCACACTCTTCCTCTCACTTCTCCTCCCCCACACTTGAATTGCGCCCACGCTCTCTTCGCACTCCGCACTAGTTACCTCTCCACTCTCTTGTCACTCCCTAAGGCTTTAATCTCTAATGCTACCCCTGTGCTATCATACTATCTACCTACTGCTTACTAACTCTAACTATCTAACTAACTCTGCTAACTACTAACTCTTACTACTTCTAGCTCTAACTGAGAGCCTCTAACTTTCTACTGACTCTAACTCTCTACTAAGTCTAACTAACTCCTACTAACTTTCTACTTCTACTAACTCTACTTGACCCCTCTGAGTCTACCAACTCTGCTAACTAGCTCTACTAACTCTATTCCACTAGCTCTGCTAACTCTACTCCACTAGCTCTGCTAACTCTACTAACTAGCTCTACTAACTCTATTCCACTCTTCTAACTACGTGGCGCTTGCGGTGCCCACAACCATTCTACTATCTGGCACCCTATGTGCCCTTCTACTACTCAACTACCTCTCTAGCTCTACTACCTGGCACCCTATGTGCCCTCTCTGCTCTACTCTACTAGCTGGCACCCTATGTGCCCTCTCTACTACACTACTACCTCTCTAACTCTACTACCTGGCACCCTATGTGCCCTCTCTACTACTCTACTCTATCTCTCTAACTCTACTACCTGGCACCCTATGTGCCCTCTCTACTACTCTACTCTATCTCTCTAACTCTACTACCTGGCACCCTATGTGCCCGTCTCTACCACTCTACTCTATCTCTAACTCTCTAACTCTACTACCTGGCACCCTATGTGCCCGTCTCTACCACTCCTCTACTCCCCCTTTACGTCTCATCGCCTACACGTGACGCTCTGAGTGCCGGCAGAGTGGGTACGTTAATTATGTGAACTACTACTGACTCTACTACCTCTCTTCTAACTCTACTAACTCTTTTTGTGCCCGGCACCTCTTGTGCCCGGCACCTTCTAACTCTACTAACTCTCTACTAACTCTACTAACTCTCTACTAACTCAACTAACTCTACTACTAACTCTTACTAACTCCTTTTGTGCCCGGCACCTCTTGTGCCCGGCACCTTCTAACTCTACTAACTCTTTTTGTGCCCGGCACCTCTTGTGCCCGGCACCCACCCTAATTAACATACCCTGCTCTTACATCAAACACATCATCACGCCCGTGCCCCACTAAGTTCAGCGCATTCCCTACTAACTCTAACTACGTGGCGCTTACGGTGCCCACAACCCTCTACTGCTACTACTAACACCCCTAACTAGCGGTACTACGTACCCTCTTACTACTCTAGCTCTCTCTACTAGCTAGCGGTACAGCGTACCCTCTTACTACTCTAGCTCTCTCTACTAGCTAGCGGTACAACGTACCCTCTTACTACTCCTACTCTCTAGCCGGTACTTACGTACCCTCTAACTCTTACTCTCTAACCGGTACTTACGTACCCTCTAACTCTTACTCTCTAACCGGTACTTACGTACCCTCTAACTCTAACTAACTAGCGGTACTTACGTACCCTCTAACTCTAACTCTAACTAGGTACTACGTACCTAGTAACTCTCTAACTAGGTACTACGTACCTACTAACTCTCTAACTATCGGTACTACGTACCCTCTAACTCTAACTCTAACTAGGTACTACGTACCTACTGACTCTCTAACTAACTCTAGGTACTACGTACCTACTAACTCTCTAACTCTAGGTACTACGTACCTACTAACTCTAACTCTAACTAGGTACTACGCACCTACTAACTCTAACTCTAACTAGGTACTACGTACCTACTAACTCTAACTCTAACTCTCTAACGGTACTACGTACCTACTAACTCTAACTCTAACTAGGTACTACGTACCACCCTTTAACTAACTAACTAACTAACTAACTAACTAACTACCTAACTTCTACCTACTCTATTATTTAATTATTTTCTTATTTTTAATTAAATAATTATTTTATATTTTGTGCGTGGGAAGGGCGTCTCGCCCTCATTCCCACCCCCCTCAGTCCAAAACTTTGGACGACTAAACATTCTCAGGTGCCCCTCCTTCCGGTAGGCACTCTCCCGCTGCCCTCATATGCGCCCTCTAACTCTTCGCCACACTCTCTTCGACACTACCTCCGCTAGCCTCCCCCTTCGTATGTGCGCTGGCATTAAGGCCCTCGACGACCCCCGCTCGTCCCTCGGTATACGCGGTGTCTGCCCGTGCAATGCCCCCTCGCACTGTGTCCGTCCTGCGTGTGTATGCAACACGCCTCCTCCTACTTTCCCGACTCCCTTATGTTTGCTAATGGGCTTCTCTGCCCCTGGTTTAGTCCTTTCATATCCTCTCCCTTTCCAACACTCTCCGGATCTGTGTCCTTTTACCACACATCGATGACATAGTCCGTTTGCGTCTGTGTAGGCTACACGATCTCGTTTGGGCAACGCTTGCCAGTACTTGCAACTCCTGGTCTTATGGGTTCCGTCCCGATGTAATTGACATTGGAATCCTGGATTATAACGTTTCCTGTATAGTCCTTCACGTATCGCGCTTAGGTTTATATGTACCGATCTAATGTTTTGGTTGTCTAGACTCGGCCTACTGGGTATATTGGGATTGTGTTTATTATATATAGTGTTATTTTCTTTCTGTCCCTGCCACGGTGTGGCCCTACTACCAGCTAACTGTGGACTGGTAGTCCCCTGTATGGCCGCGTGTGGTGGTGACTGTCCGCACGACCTGCTCTCGTCCAGGGAGTTCGATATTCTTGCTCCTATCGGGGTATATTGTCGATATTGTGATGGGGGAATGTCACCCTGTCCCCCCCCAGCCGGTATGTTTGGTACTGGGGTTGATGTTAATACATTGGGGCCCATACGTCTATCTCCAATAACTCCCCCCTCCCCTGGATATATGTTATGTCCCTGTGTATTATAGTCATGCTGCTGTACCGATATAGGCCTACCTACCTCTCGCCTACCTACCGGTATGTACTCCGCGACTTCCGGGTTTAATTCCGTCGTTCGCGCTACCCTATCGCCTACTCTATCTCTCCCAGCATGGCCTATAATAGTATGTGCAGTAAGGCCTACAGTATGTCCTGCAGTCTGCATGTGCCCTTCCGAACCGAAGTTTATTCTTCGCGAATCTCGAATCTCCCCGCGACTACCGTACTCTCGATCGGCAGCTATATCACGTCGGGAAGTTTCCCTTCGATCCCCTATCCTGCTCTCGTCTTCATATTGGTACGTCCTGTACCCCTCTCTTGGCGTGCGGTGCGTTTCTCCGGGGCGACGGCAATCTCCCGAAGTTCGACCCCACTGACTCCCTAACTCCATCTCTACTGTCGACGGTCCGTTATCCGTCCTCGCACTGCTATCGTTCGTGGCGACACTTCTTCTACTATCTTCTCTTCTTCTCTTTTCTGTGTAGTATTCCGGCTCGTGAGATCTCTCGTCGACCTCCCGGTTAAACTCCACTGTTCTTCTTCTCTCTTCTGATCGGGCTCGACGCTTCGCCTGCCCTCTCGCGACGTCAACCTGCCTCTCTCTGCTCGATCGCACGCCGCTGGGGATACTCGCAATCCCCCTATTACTCTCCGTCGCCGGGTGTTGCGGTTTACCTGATTCGGCCCGCGCATTATCCGCTGACGGCTGTGGGACACTCTCTGCCCCCCCTCTCTCTCTACTAATCTCTCGCGGTGGGGTGCCCGTAGCCCCCCCCCACCCGCCACTTCTAACTTTACTATCTCTTACTACACTTCTGCGTCCCTCTTGTGGGGCATTCTCTGCCCCCCCTCTCTCGCCACTAATCTTATGTGGTGGGGCGCCCGTAGCTCCCCCCCACTCGCCACATCTTACTTCACTATCTCTTACTTCGTCTCTACACCCCTCTCTAGTCGACGCACTGTCTCTACTACGGCTGGGTCTATTCACCCCCGCCTCTCTCTCTACTACTGCGTGGCCCATCAGGCCTACTTCGGGTTGGCTCAACCCCGCTACCCCCTGCCTACCAACTACGTGGCCTACCAGGCCACCGTCTGCCGGGTTATGTACGTCCGACACGCTCATATTAATAGCACCATTCCCAATATTATTTGTTAAATCAATTAAATTATTAGAATTTGAAACGGGATTATTATTTAAATTATTTAAATTACTTAGATCACTACTATTCTCTAAACTTAAATTATTATTCGAATTATTTTGCGGGTTTGAATTGAAATTATTATTTAGAATATTTGTATTTAAATTTAAATTACTACTACCCGGTAAAATATTATTTGCTGCAATAAAGGGATTAGGGTTATTTACTACGGTACTATTAATATTATCTACTTCTAACGTACTATTATTACCCCCCCCGCCCGTACGGCTACACCAGCTCTGGTTCTCTCGCCCGGTGTCTGTAAGTGGGGTCTCACTCTCTGACATTTCCAACCGCGCCAGTTCTAGTCGGCGCTGGTCTAGTTTGGCTTGATATTGCGCAAGCCCCCTTAGCTGGGCACGCAAATCATGTAAACTTTGCTCGGCCAACTCGGTATCTCTCGCAAGCATATCAAACCAGCTCGCCGGCTCGCTCTCTACTCTCATCTCCCGCTCTCTACACTCCTTGACTCTCTCTCTATCCTCCCTTGCCCACTCTCTTTCTCTCTCCAACCATGCGGTTTCCTCTCTCAATCGTCTCTCTAACTCATTCTGCTCTGTCGCCACCATCGCTAATTCATGCGTCAGATTTATTTTCAGCACCCTTCTTTCTTTCGCGGAGGATGTAGCAGACTTATCGGTTGCGACGGACTCCCGCCGCCCCTCCGTCCTACTAACTTTCCCCCGCCTCCCGGAACTTCCTCCGACCGACGAGACCGAATCCTCGGAGTTAACCTCGGATTCGCCCTCCTCAGGTCTCTTCCAACCCACTAATTTTACTCCCCGGGCATCGACTAAGTATGGCCCTACGTACACTACGCTAGGTTCCATACCCCTACACTCCCATAGTTCAATCAGTTCGTTGGCAACTCCCCTCGCCCTCTCCTCGGCTAGTTCTCTCTGCCCAAAACGCATTAGGTAATCAAAGTGTCTATTCGACTCACCTAGTCGTTTCCTCAGTCTCACCTCGTCTATCTTCGCCCCTCCTTTGGCCTCTCTCAGTCGCTCTCGGGTCGCGAGGTAGGCTCGTCGGAGCCGGTCGCCGACTCCGACGTCCTCGTTGCCGACATCTCCTCTACCCTTCCGTGTCCGGCGTCGTACCGTCGGCCCCACCGTCGCCCCTTCGGTGGACCGTTCGTCGTCCTCGGCCTGTAGCTGGCCGGCGACATCGGTACCGACATCTCCCTCATCTCTCCGGGTCCGGCGTTGTATCGGCGGCCCCACCGTCGCCGTTCCGGTGGACCGTCCGTCGTCCTCGGTCTGTGGCTGACCGGTGACATCGGTATGCCGACCCTCGCTCCGCGTCGACTCGTCTTTCTCTTCTTCTCCCTTCTCGTCTCCTTCCCTCGACTCGCTCTCCGGTTGTAGACGACCCCCCACATCTTGGTTCGCCGGGTTGCTCGTTGTCGACGTGGTCGGCGTAGCATCGACCGGCGTCGTGGGTTCGTATCGTCTCGCCGTGGCCTCGCGGATCGTTAGATCGTCGTCCGGGGTCCGCGGCGGTGTCGTTCCTCTATCTCGACTCATCTTCGTCTTTAGTAGCTGGTCGTCGCTAGCTAGGACGGTAGCTCTATTCTATCTCTGTCAGGGCAGCTGGGCGGATCTAGTTCTGTCACTGTGACGGGATCTACGGATCCCGGTTTATCCGTTTGGGTTTTCTGCCCACGCGTCCCCGCCGTGTGTGAAAGGTAAAAGAGTTCTGATGTTGGGTAATATGTATAAAGGTATAATAGTCTGACAGTTGATATAACATAGTATGACACAATAGGTAATATATAATGGCGGTAGCGGACGGTGACAGAAGTCCCCGTTCCACCCTACTGATCTGACTGAGTAAACTGAATAACTGACCGGTATGATTACTGGTAACTGGTTATATTGCACGGTGGCCTTATAGCTACTCAATCGATGCCTTTCCCCCCTCTGATTGGTTGATACCCCTGTTGGCACCCTTTGCCCCCCTCTGAAGTGCTTCCCTTCGCCCTTGCTGTTCTCTCTCTTGTCAGGGGAGTAACCCCTGACCCTTATTGTGTGTGTCTCCTTTGGGGCCTATTGTCCCCGTTTACTGGGCTGACAATAGGCTCCCAATATTGCTTTATGGCTCACTCTATGGGTTTGTGTTAGCGGAATTGGATAAGCTAACAGATACCAATATCAATAACCAATATCGATACCAATAACCAATATCAATAACCAATAATCAATAACCAATAATCAATATCAATAACCAATATCAATAACCAATATCGATACCAATAACCAATATCAATAACCAATAACCAATATTCAATATCAATAACCAATATAAATAACCAATATCGATACCAATAACCAATATAAATAACCAATATCTATACCAATAATCAATATCAATAACCAATATAAATAACCAATATCAATAACCAATCACCAATATCAATAACCAATATCAATAACCAATATCAATAACCAATATCAATAACCAATATCGATACCAATAACCAATATCAATAACCACTAACCAATAATCAATATCAATAACCAATATCAATAACCAATAACCAATATTCAATATCAATAACCAATATAAATAACCAATATCGATACCAATAACCAATATAAATAACCAATATCTATACCAATAATCAATATCAATAACCAATATAAATAACCAATATCAATAACCAATAACCAATATCAATAACCAATATCAATAACCAATATCAATAACCAATATCAATAACCAATATCAATAACCAATATCGATACCAATAACTAATATCAATAACCAATAACCAATAACCAATATCAATAACCAATATCGATACCAATAACCAATATCAATAACCAATATCAATAACCAATAAACAATAACCAATATCAATATCAATACACAATATCGATTCCAATATCAATAACCAATATCGATACCAATAACCAATATCAATAACCAATATCTATACCAATATCAATAACCTTTTTAATATCGATACCAATAACCAATATCAATAACCAATAATCAATAACCAATATCGATACCAATAACCAATATCAATAACCAATATCAATAACCAATATCAATAACCAATATCGATACCAATAACCAATATCAATAACCACTAACCAATAATCAATATCAATAACCAATATCAATAACCAATATCGACACCAATAACCAATATCAATAACCAATAACCAATAACCAATATCCATAACCAATATAAATAACCAATATCGATACCAATTACAATAACCAATATCGATGCCAATATCAATAGTCAATGTCGATATCAATTTACCGATACCGATACCAGTATCATTTCACAAGCATTTACATAATGATACATACCATGGCATTTAGCCGCAATGCATAGGCAATTACCATACATACCCCTGCTGGCCCGTTTGATCCATTGTATCAACTATGTTATTATAACTATAATTTCAAATAAGGTTATTCTAGTTCGTTTTAATTAGTACTTAATATGAATAGAAAGTAATTCTAATGAACTTAAAATCAGCCAATTTCATCCACGTCAACCAAAGTTACAGGCCGCCAAAGTTTTCATTATTTTCAGAATACACTAGTGGTTTCTAAGCCACGCTCAGTCATTAACCATGATGTCATTTTAGCCAGGAAGAATTCTCATTCGTTCAAACGCTACCATTAGTTCAATGGTGGGGAGAAAGTTAGTATTTAAAATTCTAATTAAACATAGAAAACATCATTCTCAAGAGTAGCTAAAAAAAAAAAGTTGTAGGCAAAATTCAATCTAGTTCCCGAATCTGTCACTTTCCCGCCATCAAACCCTCAACTTTTCCAAATAATGTACAGGCGAAAATTCTGTGAAAAAGACCAACCATTATTCCCCTTCACTTAATGTTAAATCTATAATGGTTGAAGCTATTTTCCCTTTGTCTCCACAGAAACAGCGAATCAGAAGCTTTGTTGACATCCCAACCAACTCATCTTGCTAAACCCGGCTTTTTCCAAAAAAATATCGCGTTTTAAGCTAGTTTTTATGCAAAAACTCCTATTATACTATCAAAAATTATATTCAAAATATATACATCTTATGGAATGCAACATGACGAGTCTCGTGGTATATTTACTTTTTCAAGAGATACTTAAATAAGCCCAATCCAACGTCATGTTCCTGTGTTTTCACTCAACGTATCCATTCAAGATGGCGTCCATTCAAGGCAATATCCAATCTAATTATGCTAATGAGTTCTTTACTATAGTCACTGCGTACAGGCGCATTGCATTGTTACCTTGCTAGCCATAGCCATCCATTATTATTACATTGACACAACGTTCTTTAATACAACCACAGAGTTCATAGAGAGTTCACAGACAGTTGTTCGCGCATACCATCTCAATCAGGCCTACGCGACCGTAGCCTACTTGTTTCAGTTTACATTCAGTGGGCTTTATTTATACAAAGGCAACGGCCAGTGTCATTTCATTCAATAACAATACTTCTGTGTTACTTACCGTAGGTAGTTGTTACGTCGGATTACAATAATTAATTATTCGTTCGCAATCAAATATTATATTAAAGTGTTTCGGGATCGGGGACAATTACAAGAAAGGTAATTTATTTATTATAATCACGTATATAATTACAATGGAGCTAGACTTACTATAAGAAGACTTCACTTATTAATTAACTTATTATTTAAATTCATTTACTCAGGTTTACTCAAGAGGAACCGCGGCCGGCCGTTCAAGAAACTCACAATGAAAGTTGTAACCCTGGGTGCTGGGAGAGGTTTATCAGCGCCGCTTAGCGGGAGACCACGAGTCTTGGGATTACAGGGAGTTGGAACGACAGTCTAGTGCGGACCCCAACAATGGAGAATACTCAAGACGTGTTCTAGAAGTTTATCCTTACTAAGTTAGTCCGCATGGATATTGCATTTACATACGTTTTCCATGTTTCGCTATTACAGGGATGCCACCCTATTTCAGTAGCAATTTTCCTTGTCCTCTCTCTGACACTTTCCTGACTTATGAAAAAATACCCTGACAAATTTTAATATTTAATAATATATCGGTAAATTAAAACAACATCATACCAATGACTGACAAAAGACACGCGAGCCAATATAGTGTACCTATATAATTCAGTACCAAGTTGAACCTTGAGTCACCATTTATGGTGTATGGAAGTTACATGGCCAGCCGCGCCAACGAAACGTAAAGTTATGTACCGGTATATCGAACCCCGGACCATTTCCTGGTTAATTCCATGGAAACAATTATTATAATTCTGACAATTCTAACTTTTCCTGTTGAGTGGCAACCCTGTAAATTGGCAACTTAATTTGAGTGTAATTTAATTTAATTACTTTTTAAACGCAGCCAACTGAAAACTAACCCTTTTAACTAAAGTAACGGGTACGTCGAAACAGTACTAAAAAACTTGACAAATTAAAGTTACTAATTTCTGTCAAGAATTCTTTGAGAAATATAAAACATTTCCACCAAAAATTCCACCATAAACTAACCTCTAAACCAATAGAGACACGATTAACGTCTTTCTGAGAATCCAAATCCAAATCAAATTTACTACGAACGTAAATTACTTTATTGAAACCGGCCGATTTGATCCAGTGATAATCCTCCAGACGAAAACGATGACTACCGAACACAAGACATAAATGGTATGACGTCATATCTGTAACGTTTGAATCCAACTTGTCGAAACTTTGTATTCCGGTGTCCAAATCTGGGATATCCCATAATTCGATGGAATCATTAAATCTATTTTTAATGATTGCCCCATATTCCGTAGGAAGGATCTCGGTACTACGTTTTCTATTACAACTCGTTAGGTTATCAATTAATGTTGTCTTTCCGCTTCCAGAAACACCAACCACACCAACTTTAATAAGGTCAAACATAATTGTTTTAATTATTATTATTAATTTAATAACATATGTTAGATTGTCATATTCAGTGATATACACTTCCCTTATGTTGTAGGCCTAGCTAATTTTCGAGAGGGAAAATACAGATAACATATATAAACCTTTTCTGTATTCGACATTACAAAGCAGAAAACTTACTTGAGGATTGGAGTGTATTTACTAATATATAATATTGACTATAAATAGTGCTTTGGTAATGTTTGGTTTTGTCCGCAATTATGATTGGTTAATTAAATGTAATTTATCTAATATAAAATATAACGATGTCATACATTGATACATATCTACAGTACAAGGTTCCTATTACATCACGTCATGTTATTGAAATACATTTAAACTCTCTGTAGCAATAATATAACAATACAGTTCAACTCAGGGTTATTATAGCCTACAAATTGTGTGAATTAAATGCCGTGGCACGCAATAGGAAGCGAGTTAATGTAATGGAATGAATTGAATGGAATGGATTAAACAGTAACTTCCATTGAGTTTCAATACGATCTATTAACATATTTATAATGCTGAAATGTGTAGCTTTTAAATGAGCTAAAAATCACTAAATTTCGTTAATTAGAACGCTAGTTACATTTGTTTTTATAAAGAACAATATTTATTTATCCATTACTTTAACTTTTTTTACGAAATCAATTAATTCTTGACTTACCCCCCCCCCCCCCCCCCCCCATCCCAGTTGTTGCTGACCAATAAGAACTCAAGGATTGTTATATTGCCGTAGCCCCACCGCTATAGACGATAGAGAGAAACTTATGAAATCACAATAATACAACATTCATTGTGTTGGCGAAATTCATTTACGGTCTGGATTCAATTCAATTACAAGTCGCTTATAAGAAAGTTTGATGTTCTGGATATGACGACGGCCGTTTAATAAAACTGTTGTAGAGGTTCCGATAATATTTCTAGTTCTTAGTTTTGGGAAGTATTTATAAATTATATTGTGTAAATTATACGCAATATAAATATGTTTTAAAACTATAAGTCAAGATACTATTACTATTAGTTTGTACTAATTAATTGATCTATCTGAATTATTGTTAATATTTTTTTTAGGACAGACTACATTGAACGCCGCATGATGATGAACAATGTCGCTAATACTCCACACACTGCCTAGGGATGGGTTTCTACCATGTTGAAAAATCAATATGTATTGGTCACTCGCGATTGATAATTTATATTAATTAGAACTAATTAATTAATTATGGACACAATAATGGTGATTTAACTGTTTTTAACTGAACTGATATTAAGTTATATAACTGTGTGTTTCAAATATTTGGTTTATATCAGTTGTTGACATAACAAATAATTATTAATTCTTATCCAAGTTACATAACTGTATTTTTTCGAATTCATCTCAAAGACGTTTTGTTTGAACCCCAATATCTTCATAAGAACAAAATATATTTAAAAACGGTTACTGTATTTGGAATCTGCGGTTAATTTAACACTAAAATAAGTATCACAAGTGAACTTTTCACTAAATGTTATAGAAACGGACTGGGAATAGTTATGTCTGCTTTTTCAATAAAAAATACCTAAAATCTCACAAAATATCAAAAAACGTTGTGTTTGAACCGAAATATCGCGAGAACTACAAATCATATGTATAAACGGTTACTGTATTTGGAATCTGCGGTTAATTTAACACTAAAATAAGTATCACAAGTGAACTTTTCACTAAATGTTATAGAAACGGACTGGGAATAGTTATGTCTGCTTTTTCAATAAAAAATACCTAAAATCTCACAAAATATCAAAAAACGTTGTGTTCGAACCGAAATATCGCGAGAACTACAAATCATATGTATAACCGGTTACTGTATTTGGAATCTGCGGTTAATTTAAAACTAAAAGAAGTATCACAAGTTAACTTTTCTCTAAATGTTACAGAAACGGACTCAGAAAAGTTATGTCTGCTTTTTCAATAAAAAATGCCTAAGATCTCATAAAATATCAAAAAACGTTGTGTTTGAACCCAAATATCGCGAGAACTACAAATCATATGTATAAACGGTTACTGTATTTTGAATCTGCGGTTAATTTAACACTAAAATAAGTATCACAAGTGAACTTTTCTCTAAATGTTACAGAAACGGACTCAGAAAAGTTATGTCTGCTTTTTCAATAAAAAATGCCTAAGATCTCATAAAATATCAAAAAACGTTGTGTTTGAACCCAAATATCGCGAGAACTACAAATCATATGTATAAACGGTTACTGTATTTGGAATCTGCGGTTAATTTAACACTAAAAGAAGTATCACAAGTTAACTTTTCTCTAAATGTTACAGAAACGGACTGCGAATAGTTTTGTATGCTTTTTCAAGAAAAAATACCTTAAATCTCCTAAAATATGACAAGTCAAAATCGCAATTTTGAAATGAAATTTTGACAAAATGACATGTCAAAATGTCAATTCGAAAGTGACATTTTGGCAAAATGACATGTCAAAATGTCAATTCGAAAGTGGCATTTTGGCAAAATAACACGTCAAAATGTCAATTCGAAAGTGACATTTTGGCAAAATGACATGTCAAAATGTCAACTTGAAAATGACATTTTGGCAAAATGACACGTCAAAATGTCAATTCGAAAGTGACATTTTGGCAAAATGACATGTCAAAATGTCAATTTGAAAGTGACATTTTGGCAAAATGACATGTCAAAATGTCAATTTGAAAGTGGCATTTAGGCAAAATAACACGTCAAAATGTCAATTCGAAAGTGACATTTTGGCAAAATGACATGTCAAAATGTCAATTTAAAAGTGACATTTTGGCAAAATGACATTTTGGCAAAATGACATGTCAAAATGTCAATTCGAAAGTGACATTTTGGCAAAATGACATGTCAAAATGTCAATTTGAAAGTGACATATTGGCAAAATGACATTTTGGCAAAATGACATGTCAAAATGTCAATTCGAAAGTGACATTTTGGCAAAATGACATGTCAAAATGTCAATTTGAAAGTGACATATTGACAGATTGACATTGTGGCAAAATGACATGTCAAAATGTCAATTTGAAAGTGACATTTTGGCAAAATGACATGTCAAAATGTCAATTTGAAAGTGACATTTTGGCAAAATGACATGTCAAAATGTCAATTCGAAAGTGACATTTTGGCAAAATGACATGTCAAAATGTCAATTTGAAAGTGACATATTGACAGATTGACATTGTGGCAAAATGACATGTCAAAATGTCAATTTGAAAGTGACATTTTGGCAAAATGACATGTCAAAATGTCAATTTGAAAGTAACATTTTGGCAAAATGACATTTTGGCAAAATGACATGTCAAAATGTCAATTCGAAAGTGACATTTGGCAAAATGACAGTCAAAATGTCAATTTGAAAGTGACATATTGTCACATTGACATTTTGGCAAAATGACATGACAAAATGTCAATTCGAAAGTAACATTTTGGCGAAATGACATGTCAAAATGTCAATTCGAAAGTGATATTTGGCAAAATGACATGTCAAAATGTCAATTCGAAAGTGACATTTTGGCCAAATGACATTTTGGCAAAATGACATGTCAAAATGTCAATTCGAAAGTGACATTTGGCAAAATGACAGTCAAAATGTCAATTTGAAAGTGACATATTGTCACATTGACATTTTGGCAAAATGACATGACAAAATGTCAATTCGAAAGTAACATTTTGACAAAATGACATGTCAAAATGTCAATTCGAAAGTAGTGATATTTGGCAAAATGACATGTCAAAATGTCAATTCGAAAGTGACATTTTGGCCAAATGACATTTTGGCAAAATGACATGTCAAAATGTCAATTCGAAAGTGACATTTGGCAAAATGACAGTCAAAATGTCAATTTGAAAGTGACATATTGGCACATTGACATTTTGGCAAAATGACATGTCAAAATGTCAATTTGAAAATGACATTTTGACAAAATGACATGTCAAAATGTCAATTCGAAAGTGACATTTTGGCAAAATAACATGTCGAAATGTAAATTTGAAAGTGACATTTTGGCAAAATTACATGTCAAAATGTCAATTTGAAAATGACATTTTGACAAAATGACATGTCAAAATGTCAATTCGAAAGTGACATTTTGGCAAAATGACATGTCAAAATGTCAATTCGAAAGTTACATTTTGGCAAAATGACTTGTCAAAATGTCAACTTGAAAATGACATTTTGGCAAAATGACATTTTGGCAAAGTGACATGTCAAAATGTCAATTTGAAAGTGACATATTGACACATTGACATTGTGGCAAAATGACATGTCAAAATGTCAATTTGAAAGTGACATTTTGGCAAAATGACATGTCAAAATGTCAATTTGAGAGTGACATTTTGGCAAAATGACATTTTGTACAAGTACAAGGACAAGTACAAGTACAAGTACAAGTACAAGTACAAGTACAGGTACAAGTACAAGTACAAGTACAAGTACAAGCCCAGTACCGGTACCAGTACAAGCACAAGTACCGGTACCAGTACCAGTACACGTACACGTACAAGTACAAGTACACGTACAAGTACAAGTACAAGTACACGTACAAGTACACGTACAAGTACAAGTACAAGTACAAGTACAAGGACAAGTACAAGTACAAGTACAAGTACAAGTACAAGTACAAGTACAAGCATAAGCATAAGCACAAGCACAATCACAAGCACAATTACAAGTACAAGTACAAGTACAAGTACACGTACAAGTACAAGTACAAGTACAAGTACAGGTACAAGTACAAGGACAAATACAAGTACAAGTACAAGGACAAGTACAAGTACAAGCATAAGCACAAGCACAAGCACAAGCACAAGCACAATCACAAGCACAATTACAAGTACAAGTACAAGTACAAGGTACAAGTACAAGTACAAGTACAAGTACACGTACAAGTACAAGTACAAGTACACGTACAAGTACAAGTACAAGTACAAGTACAAGTACAGGTACAGGTACAAGTACAAGTACAAGTTCAAGTACAAGTACAAGTACAAGTACAAGTACAAATACAAGTACAAGTACAAGTACAAGTACAAGTACAAGTACAAGTACAAGTACAAGTACAAGTACAAGTACAAGTACAAGTACACGTACAAGTACAAGTACAAGTACAAGTACACGTACAAGTACAAGTACACGTACAAGTACAAGTACAAGTACAAGTACAAGTACAGGTACAGGTACAAGTACAAGGACAAGTACAAGTACAAGTACAAGTACAAGTACAAGTACAAGTACAAGTACAAGTACAAGTACAAGTACACGTACAAGTACAAGTACAAGTACAAGTACACGTACAAGTACAAGTACACGTACAAGTACAAGTACAAGTACAAGTACAGGTACAGGTACAAGTACAAGGACAAGTAAAAGTACAAGTACAAGGACAAGTACAAGTACAAGCATAAGCACAAGCACAAGCACAAGCACAAGCACAATCACAAGCACAATTACAAGTACAAGTACAAGTACAAGTACAAGTACAAGTACAAGTACAAGTACAAGTACAAGTACAAGTACAAGTACAAGGTACAAGTACAAGTACAAGTACAAGTACAAGTACAAGTACAAGTACAAGTACAAGTACAAGTACAAGTACAGGTACAGGTACAAGTACAAGGACAAGTACAAGTACAAGGACAAGTACAAGTACAAGTACAAGCATAAGCATAAGCACAAGCACAAGCACAAGCACAAGCATAAGCACAAGCACAAGCACAAGCACAAGCACAAGCACAATCACAATCACAAGCACAATTACAAGTACAAGTACAAGTACAAGTACAAGTACAAGTACAAGTACAAGTACAAGTACAAGTACAAGTACAAGTACAAGTACAAGTACAAATACAAGTACAAGTACAAGTACCAGTAACCGATACCAATAACCGATATTGATATTGTAATCGACATTGAAACCAATGGCATTGCATACCGCAGGATATATAATAATACATTTTTTAAATAAGGTTATTCTTGATCCTGATTGTTAGTTCTTGGTATGAATAATAGAAAGATCAATTTACACTGAATCTAAAGAACTTTAAATCAGCATTTTTCATCCACAACAACCGAACATACAGACCTTTAAACTTTTCATTACTTTAACAATATAACCCAACCACCGGCATTATTCCCTGCCCACATCAACATATAATATTCCCCTTCTCCTATCATAGAATAATTATTGCCTTATCCATATCCATCCCAACCGCATTCATTGTACTTACAATAGGAATAGTCTTATACACCACCTTGTGGCACAGTACGAATTTACTTCGGACGCTAGAGACGCTACAGACAGACGGCCGGGGGGGGTGCCCGCTAGAGACATTTCCAATTTATATGCTAAGGACTGGCCCTTACCATGGTATTACTATGGTTACTCCATGTTACTCTATGGGGCAATATTGCAAAAAAAACATAATGTCAATTCTGCTATGCCCATTGGCTGGCTTAGACACCTGTCAAAAGACACTTTCACAAAAATCTCTTTGATTTTCAAAAATGTCTTTCAGACATTTCTCGAGTAAGTAATCTACAAAAATTAATAACTTCAATTCCAACACATTTCTGCTGTTAATTAAGTGAAAATATCAAGTATATCTTTACGTCCTCTTCTTATCCTTTGTTTCACATTAATAAGGACTAAAAAGCGAGAATCACCTCAACCTTCAGAACCTCAAAGCGGGAATTAAGACGAAAATATCATACAGTTACTATAGTTTATGGGCGGGGTAGCCAATACTTCAAGCCCTTGTCATACTTATATCATATCATGCAGGCTTGCTAACGTGAGTGACCGTGGCCTATTTGTTTCGATTTACATACACCTCTGTTGCAGTTTAACTTAACGCGGCTATTCATTCATTCAGCCATTGCCTCCAACTATTTACTATTATATTGAATGTCCTTATTGGTAGTACTGTACCGTAGCCGTAGAAGCATTTTAATATTAATTGAATGCCGGTCGGTGGGTCGGCTATTATTCAAAGACTTGGGGTCATTCCACCCTCCAGACATATAATTACTTTGTATTGCGATGTCAATAACAATACTCTTGTGTCTCCATATTAATATAATATGCTTTCAACCAACCGGCTTTGTATTATATTCATTCGGTTTGGTTTAACCTTGACTTTCTAGTATTATTATAGTTTGTTTATTCATAGGCCTAAATATTATCTGCTTTTTTATAGAGACGTCGCATTAATGGCCGTTCGCGATCGAATATATTAAAGTGTTTCGGGATCGGGGACAATTACAAGAAAGGTAATTTATTTATTATAATCACGTATATAATTACAATGGAGCAAGACTTACTATAAGAAGACTTCACTTATTAATTAACTTATTATTTAAATTCATTTACTCAGGTTTACTCAAGAGGAACCGCGGCCGGCCGTTCAAGAAATTCACAATGAAAGTTCTAACCCTGGGAGAGGTTTATCAGCGCCGCTTAGCGGGAGACCACGAGTCTTGGGATTACAGGGAGTTGGAACGACAGTCTAGTGCGGACCCCAACAATGGAGAATACTCAAGACGTGTTCTAGAAGTTTATCCTTACTAAGTTAGTCCGCATGGATATTGCATTTACATACGTTTTCCATGTTTCGCTATTACAGGGATGCCACCCTATTTCAGTAGCAATTTTCCTTGTCCTCTCTCTGACACTTTCCTGATTTTTTGAAAAAATACCCTGACAAATTTTAATATTTAATAATATATCGGTAAATTAAAACAACATCATACCAATGACTGACAAAAGACACGCGAGCCAATATAGTGTACCTATATAATTCAGTACCAAGTTGAACTTTGAGTCACCATTTATGGTGTATGGAAGTTACATGGCCAGCCGCGCCAACGAAACGTAAAGTTATGTACCGGTATATAGAACCCCGGACCATTTCCTGGTTTATTCCATGGAAACAATTATTATAATTCTGACAATTCTAACTTTTCCTGTTGAGTGGCAACCCTGTAAATTGGCAACTTAATTTGAGTGTAATTTAATTTAATTACTTTTTAAGCGCAGCCAACTCAAAACTAACCCTTTTAACTAAAGTAACGGTACTAAAAGTACTAAAAAACTTGACAAATTAAAGTTACTAATTGAGAATTATAAAACATTTCCACCAAAAATTCCACCATAAACTAACCTCTAAACCAATAGAGACACGATTAACGTCTTTCTGAGAATCCAAATCAAATTTACTACGAACGTAAATTACTTTATTGAAACCGGCCGATTTGATCCAGTGATAATCCTCCAGGCGAAAACGATGACTACCGAACACAAGACATAAATGGTATGACGTCATATCTGTAACGTTTGAATCCAACTTGTCGAAACTTTGTATTCCGGTGTCCAAATCTGGGATATCCCATAATTCGATGGAATCATTAAATCTATTTTTAATGATTGCCCCATATTCCGTAGGAAGGATCTCGGTACTACGTTTTCTATTACAACTCGTTAGGTTATCAATTAATGTTGTCTTTCCGCTTCCAGAAACACCAACCACACCAACTTTAATAAGGTCAAACATAATTGTTTTAATTATTATTATTAATTTAATAACATATGTTAGATTGTCATATTCAGTGATATACACTTCCCTTATGTTGTAGGCCTAGCTAATTTTCGAGAGGGAAAATACAGATAACATATATAAACCTTTTCTGTATTCGACATTACAAAGCAGAAAACTTACTTGAGGATTGGAGTGTATTTACTAATATATAATATTGACTATAAATAGTGCTTTGGTAATGTTTGGTTTTGTCCGCAATTATGATTGGTTAATTAAATGTAATTTATCTAATATAAAATATAACGATGTCATACATTGATACATATCAACAGTACAAGGTTCCTATTACATCAGGTCATGTTATTGAAATACATTTAAACTCTCTGTAGCAATAATATAACAATACAGTTCAACTCAGGGTTATTATAGCCTACAAATTGTGTGAATTAAATGCCGTGGCACGCAATAGGAAGCGAGTTAATGTAATGGAATGAATTGAATGGAATGGATTAAACAGTAACTTCCATTGAGTTTCAATACGATCTATTAACATATTTATAATGCTGAAATGTGTAGCTTTTAAATGAGCTAAAAATCACTAAATTTCGTTAATTAGAACGCTAGTTACATTTGTTTTTATAAAGAACAATATTTATTTATCCATTACTTTAACTTTTTTTACGAAATCAATTAATTCTTGACTTACCCCCCCCCCCCCCCCCCATCCCAGTTGTTGCTGACCAATAAGAACTCAAGGATTGTTATATTGCCGTAGCCCCACCGCTATAGACGATAGAGAGAAACTTATGAAATCACAATAATACAACATTCATTGTGTTGGCGAAATTCATTTACGGTCTGGATTCAATTCAATTACAAGTCGCTTATAAGAAAGTTTGATGTTCTGGATATGACGACGGCCGTTTAATAAAACTGTTGTAGAGGTTCCGATAATATTTCTAGTTCTTAGTTTTGGGAAGTATTTATAAATTATATTGTGTAAATTATACGCAATATAAATATGTTTTAAAACTATAAGTCAAGATACTATTACTATTAGTTTGTACTAATTAATTGATCTATCTGAATTATTGTTAATATTTTTTTTAGGACAGACTACATTGAACGCCGCATGATGATGAACAATGTCGCTAATACTCCACACACTGCCTAGGGATGGGTTTCTACCATGTTGAAAAATCAATATGTATTGGTCACTCGCGATTGATAATTTATATTAATTAGAACTAATTAATTAATTATGGACACAATAATGGTGATTTAACTGTTTTTAACTGAACTGATATTAAGTTATATAACTGTGTGTTTCAAATATTTGGTTTATATCAGTTGTTGACATAACAAATAATTATTAATTCTTATCCAAGTTACATAACTGTATTTTTTCGAATTCATCTCAAAGACGTTTTGTTTGAACCCCAATATCTTCATAAGAACAAAATATATTTAAAAACGGTTACTGTATTTGGAATCTGCTGTTAATTTAACACTAAAATAAGTATCACAAGTGAACCTTTCTATAAATGTTACAGAAACGGACTGGGAATAGTTATGTCTGCTTTTTCAATAAAAAATACCTAAAATCTCACAAAATATCAAAAAACGTTGTGTTTGAACCGAAATATCGCGAGAACTACAAATCATATGTATAAACGGTTACTGTATTTGGAATCTGCGGTTAATTTAACACTAAAAGAAGTATCACAAGTGAACTTTTCACTAAATGTTATAGAAACGGACTGGGAATAGTTATGTCTGCTTTTTCAATAAAAAATACCTAAAATCTCACAAAATATCAAAAAACGTTGTGTTTGAACCCAAATATCGCGAGAACTACAAATCATATGTATAAACGGTTACTGTATTTGGAATCTGCGGTTAATTTAACACTAAAAGAAGTATCACAAGTGAACTTTTCACTAAATGTTATAGAAACGGACTGGGAATAGTTATGTCTGCTTTTTCAATAAAAAATACCTAAAATCTCACAAAATATCAAAAAACGTTGTGTTTGAACCGAAATATCGCGAGAACTACAAATCATATGTATAAACGGTTACTGTATTTGGAATCTGCGGTTAATTTAACACTAAAATAAGTATCACAAGTGAACTTTTCTCTAAATGTTACAGAAACGGACTCAGAAAAGTTATGTCTGCTTTTTCAATAAAAAATGCCTAAGATCTCATAAAATATCAAAAAACGTTGTGTTTGAACCCAAATATCGCGAGAACTACAAATCATATGTATAAACGGTTACTGTATTTGGAATCTGCGGTTAATTTAACACTAAAAGAAGTATCACAAGTGAACTTTTCTCTAAATGTTACAGAAACGGACTGCGAATAGTTTTGTATGCTTTTTCAAGAAAAAATACCTTAAATCTCCTAAAATATGACAAGTCAAAATCGCAATTTTGAAATGAAATTTTGACAAAATAACATGTCAAAATGTCAATTCGAAAGTGACATTTTGGCTAAATGACATGTCAAGATGTCATTTCGAAAGTTACATTTTGGCAAATTGACATGTCAATGTCAATTTGAAAGTGGCATTTTGGCAAAATAACACGTCAAAATGTCAATTCGAAAGTGACATTTTGGCAAAATGACATGTCAAAATGTCAACTTGAAAATGACATTTTGGCAAAATGACACGTCAAAATGTCAATTCGAAAGTGACATTTTGGCAAAATGACATGTCAAAATGTCAATTTGAAAGTGAAATTTTGGCAAAATGACATGTCAAAATGTCAATTTGAAAGTAACATTTTGGCAAAATGACATTTTGGCAAAATGACATGTCAAAATGTCAATTCGAAAGTGACATTTGGCAAAATGACAGTCAAAATGTCAATTTGAAAGTGACATATTGTCACATTGACATTTTGGCAAAATGACATGACAAAATGTCAATTCGAAAGTAACATTTTGGCGAAATGACATGTCAAAATGTCAATTCGAAAGTGATATTTGGCAAAATGACATGTCAAAATGTCAATTCGAAAGTGACATTTTGGCAAAATGACATTTTGGCAAAATGACATGTCAAAATGTCAATTCGAAAGTGACATTTGGCAAAATGACAGTCAAAATGTCAATTTGAAAGTGACATATTGTCACATTGACATTTTGGCAAAATGACATGACAAAATGTCAATTCGAAAGTAACATTTTGGCGAAATGACATGTCAAAATGTCAATTCGAAAGTGATATTTGGCAAAATGACATGTCAAAATGTCAATTCGAAAGTGACATTTTGGCCAAATGACATTTTGGCAAAATGACATGTCAAAATGTCAATTCGAAAGTGACATTTGGCAAAATGACAGTCAAAATGTCAATTTGAAAGTGACATATTGTCACATTGACATTTTGGCAAAATGACATGACAAAATGTCAATTCGAAAGTAACATTTTGACAAAATGACATGTCAAAATGTCAATTCGAAAGTGATATTTGGCAAAATGACATGTCAAAATGTCAATTCGAAAGTGACATTTTGGCCAAATGACATTTTGGCAAAATGACATGTCAAAATGTCAATTCGAAAGTGACATTTGGCAAAATGACAGTCAAAATGTCAATTTGAAAGTGACATATTGTCACATTGACATTTTGGCAAAATGACATGTCAAAATGTCAATTTGAAAATGACATTTTGACAAAATGACATGTCAAAATGTCAATTCGAAAGTGACATTTTGCCAAAATAACATGTCGAAATGTAAATTTGAAAGTGACATTTTGGCAAAATTACATGTCAAAATGTCAATTTGAAAATGACATTTTGACAAAATGACATGTCAAAACGTCAATTCGAAAGTGACATTTTGGCAAAATGACATGTCAAAATGTCAATTCGAATGTTACATTTTGGCAAAATGACTTGTCAAAATGTCAACTTGAAAATGACATTTTGGCAAAATGACATGTCAAAATGTCAATTTGAGAGTGACATTTTGGCAAAATGACATTTTGTACAAGTACAAGGACAAGTACAAGTACAAGTACAAGTACAAGTACAAGTACAGGTACAAGTACAAGTACAAGTACAAGCCCAGTACCGGTACCAGTACAAGTACAAGCACAAGTACCGGTACCAGTACCAGTACAAGTACACGTACACGTACAAGTACAAGTACACGTACAAGTACAAGTACAAGTACACGTACAAGTACAAGTACACGTACAAGTACAAGTACAAGTACAAGTACAAGTACAAGTACAAGTACAAGTACAGGTACAAGTACAAGGACAAGTACAAGTACAAGGACAAGTACAAGTACAAGTACAAGCACAAGTACCGGTACCAGTACAAGTACAAGTACCAGTGCAGTTACAAGTACAGGTACAAGTACAAGGTCAAGTACAAGTACAAGTACAAGGACAAGTACAAGTACAAGTACAAGTACAAGCACAAGTACAAGTACAAGTACAGGTACAAGTACAAGTACAATTACAAATACAAGTTCAAGTACAAGTACAAGTACAAGTACAAGTACAGGTACAGGTACAAGTACAAGTACAAGGTCAAGTACAAGTACAAGTACAAGGACAAGTACAAGTACAAGTACAAGTACAATTACAAATACAAGTTCAAGTACCAGTACAAGTGCAAGTACAAGTACAAATACAAGTACAAGTACAAGTGCAAATATAAGTACAAGTACAAGTACAATTACAAATACAAGTTCAAGTACCAGTACAAGTACAAGTACATGTACAAATACAAGTACAAGTTCAAGTACAAGTACAAGTACAGGTTCAAGTACAAGTACAAGTACAAGTACAAGTACAAGTACAAATATAAGTACAAGTACAAGTACAATTACAAATACAAATACAAGTACAAATATAAGTACAAGTACAAGTACAAGTACAATTACAAATACGAGTACAAGTACAAGGACAAGTACAAGTACAAGTACAAGTACAAGTACAAGCACAAGTACAAGCCCAGTACCGGTACCAGTACAAGTACAAGCACAAGTACCGGTACCAGTACCAGTACAAGTACAATTACAAATACAAGTTCAAGTACAAGTACAAATACAAGTACAAGTACAAGTGCAAATATAAGTACAAGTACAAGTACAATTACAAATACAAGTTCAAGTACCAGTACAAGTACAAGTACAAGTACAAGTACAAATACAAGTTCAACTTCAAGTACAAGTACAAGTTCAAGTTCAAGTACAAGTACAAGTACAAGTACATGTACAAGTGCAAATATAAGTACAAGTACAAGTACAAATACAAGTACAAGTACAAGTGCAAATATAAGTACAAGTACAAGTACAAGTACAAATACAAGTTCAACTTCAAGTACAAGTACAAGTACAAGTTCAAGTTCAAGTACAAGTACAAGTACAAGTACATGTACAAGTACAAATATAAGTACAAGTACAAGTACAATTACAAATACAAGTACAAGTACAAGTACAAGTACAAGTACAAGTACAAGTACAAGTACAGGTACAAGTACAAGTACAAGCACAAGTACAAGCCCAGTACCGGTACCAGTACAAGTACAAGCACAAGTACCGGTACCAG